>JAKCPI010004902.1:0-66130 GCA_023213315.1 Euborellia annulipes
TAATTAATCATTAAGATATATAAATGAAAAGCTTCATTTAAATAGTAAGAAATAAATAATAAATTTACCTTTTATGATTTTTTTTCAAAAATCTATCTTTTTTGGATTTATATTTTTCACGATTCAATAAAAGCCAATGGAACAAAAGGACTATTTTCTATTGTCAAATATATAAAATAATAAAAATACATTTTATAATTATGTATTCATAAAAATATGAAATTAGATATATATTTGCACGATTTGCCTTTTTTTGAAGCGCCCTCATACCTAAAAATAATAAAAGACATGTATTCTTATAAAAACATAGCAAGGGGTTTATATAATAAAAATAATATATTGAAACATATCACCTTGTGTTTTTAATTTTAATTAATCAGGTTTTAACTAGAGCAAACAAGGTTAAATTTAATATCGTAACTAATTTCATATTTTTTTATCAATTATTACGAATTTTCTTTATTATTTTTAGATCAGCGGCTTTCAATCTTTTGCGTACCCCCTTAATGGCTTATTTGATTTATTTTGATTTATTTCTTATTGCAAGATTTTTTCTACTATTTATTTTTAACCCCATACTCACATACACTAAAAGATAAGTGTAAGAGTATTTCAGAATGAGGACCGCTGTTCTAGAAAGATAAAGGGAGTTGAAAAAAAAAATTTAATTGACCTGAGATTTTGTTTCTTATTTCGTCATAAATCATTATTTAAAATAAATCTATTCCCTTCTGAATTTTTGCCAGAATATTTAAATCGACATTTTCCATAAGCACCTGAAAAAAACATTATAAATATTTTAATTTTTTTTTTTTTTAATTTAATTAAATGGCCGTCGGAAAACCCATTTGGCCAATGGCAAAGTAAGTGTGTTTCAGATATAGGAACCCGAGAAAAATTTTTTTTTTAATCGGGGAATATATCTGACTTCTTATTCTCCGAGATCCTTATACACTGGTTCACAAATTGTAAATGTGACCAGTGATTCTGGTCTCGGTGATAAATATTTTAATAATTGATTAGAAAAAAAAAAAAGAATAATTACTATTTATTTGTGTATAGAAAATTCCTTTATTTCAGGCTGAAAGCACACCAATTGAGCAAAACGCTCTTGGACAAAACGTTTTGTCCAAGAGCAAAACGTTTTGCTCAATGCTAACACACCGATTAGGCAAAATGTTTTGCCATTGAGCATTTTGCCTAATCGGTGTGAAGTTGGCATTTTTTTGTTCAATGGCAAAACATTTTGTTCAATGATGTCAAATCATGTCCAATTGTGTTCTTAATGGTAGGGGGGGGGGGGTGTTTTGCGCTTTCCAAATTCAATACAAAAAAAATCTGGTGTGACTGGCGCACAGCACACAACTTTCTCTTACCTTCGGTAATCGAAAGTTGTGTACTGTGCTGTCACACCAGATTTTTGTGTCGACATGTATTTAGTTTCCGACAGTAGGGTACAATTGAATTCAAGATGTAAAATTTATAAGTATGGGAAAATATTTATATTTTGATACCATGGCAACCATTTCTCCTATCTTTTCTATGGAGTACAAGAGTAAAGTGGTCTTCAGAAGATTTCAATCACAAAATGAGAATATACATTTTATAGAGAATCTAAAAAATAATTGATTTTTTGAATTTTAAAAAAAATCGTTGGAGCAAATTTTGAGAAAATCGAAAAAAACTGAAAAAGTGAATCAGTAAAGTGCTAGTACTCTTTGGTCGATTTTGTTCAAAAGCTTCGTGTCACGTCCCATGGGAGTGCCTAACTTAAATATAAAATTTCAACTTCCTAGCTCTTTTCGTTCTTGAGATATTTTGTTCACAGACACACAGACAGACAGACAGACAGACAGACAGACAGACAGACACACAGACAGACCATGTCGCAAAAACCACTTTTTTGGATTCAGGGGGACCTCAAAACGTGAAGATCCATCAAAATCTCGACATCGAATTTTTGACATGAATCCAATACTTTCTCTCTATATATATATTACATATATACATAGGTAAGAGAAAGTAATAAATTTAAAAAACATGTTTAAATCTCTAAAAATGAAATGCATCAATTTATAATTTAAAATATTACCTTGATGAACTCCCATTTCTCTAAAACTTGATGGTAAAGGAGTATAATTGGATGAAGGTAGTGAATTTATTTCTTTTAGAACAAGATTCTGTAATAAAGAAAAAAAATAGAGATGTGAAGATGAATATAATATATCTACAAACAATTAATTAAATATTATCTTAATATTATTGGTAAATAAATAAATGATAAATGATGTCTATGAGGCCGATGATGCTGTTTAATTTAACCCAAGATCAGTGGCGGATCCAGAGGTGTTTCTCGGGGGGGGGGGGGGGGGGGTAATCTGGAGTGACTGGTCGCACAGCACACTATTTTTTCTTAATTTCGGTAATTTAAAGGCGCATTTTGTACTTGTTTGCCAGAATATAAATGCAAATCAAATTTTTAAGTATTAATTTTTAAAATTTTACATTAAAAATACATTTTTTTCGAAAAAAAAAAAGTATTTTTTTCAAATCTCAGGGGGAGTAATTGCCCCCTTTACCTTCCCCTTGTATCCGCCCTTGCCCAAGATATAATTCGTATGTGCTTATTAAAGCTTTTGTGGTTTGAATTATTATTATATATAGAGAAATTTTTAATTATAGACCACATTTTTGTTATTAATTATTTATTAAAAATATAAATACTGTACAACGTTTCGACTGCTTATTCTGCAGCCGTTATCAAGTACTGTAACTACAGTGAGTACTTGTGAACGGCTGCAGGAATACTGTACAACGTTTCGACTGCTTATTTAGCTCAGGGACCCTCTTGTGGGTACGTGGATGGCGTCCACGAGCTGCCCTAGCTAGGACTGGCAGTACTTCTGTTCTTTGCATGCCAGCCTCTTCCTTTTTCTATTTTCAAAAGGCGACATACCGTGCGACGGGCCGGCCTTTTCTATTCCTTCCCGGTCGCAAAACCCCATGGCCGCCGACCCCGCACCGCGGGATTAAGGTACTCAAGTACTGTGAGTACGTTGGGAACGGCTACAGGATAAGCAGTCGAAACGTTGTACAGTATTTATATTTTTAATAAATAATTAATAACAAAAATGTGGTCTATAATTAAAAATTTTCCTAATAATATAATTCGTAATATATATATCATGTATATCAATACCCGTATATCAAATTATAAAATAGAAAAAATTAGATGAATGAATGAAGGTGAGCTTAACAAAATGTCTTGTAATTTTTAATTCTGTTCTTATCATTTAGCACCATGGGCGTAACTAGGAAATTTGGCTGGGGGGGGGGCAATGGGGCCAGCCATACTTCGGAGGGCCTGGAAGGCCCCATATTGACTCAATTTTTCTTGAGTTGGGGAGCTTTCTGGGGGGGGGGTCGCCCCTCCTTCATGTTTAACACACTCAAATAAGAAAAAAAAATTTAAAATTAATAGGAAATTACCTGAGTAGTTGGTTTAATGACTTTCATAAATTTCCCTCTTTTTAAAGCTTCATTTTTTTCATATTCAGAAACTTCCTTAAAATCTAAGAATTGAAGAGATGGTATTCGTGAAATTGTATAGAGTCTGAAAATAGAGTGGGTAAATTTTTATAAATATAATGATAACTGGAAGGGGAGTAAATCAACGTAACATCCTCTGTTTAATGAGAAATTTATTAAACAAAGGCTGTTACGTTGGCTTCCTCCCCCGTTTAAATTATTCTATCGTCTTACTTCTTCTATAAATATAAATAAACATATACTTAAATCTGGTATCTACCATATACAAGTATAGTAGTAGATATATATATATATATTACCAATAATTACTATATTGTTTAATACCTGTATCTTCGATAATCTTCTTCATCCTTCTCATTATCAGAAAGTTGATCGGGACAAGCGGGATTGCCCAAAACACTTAAAAAGCGTAGTTTAGGAAAACTACTTGCAAGTTTTGATAATAATTGTTCCAAATCAATTATCTAAAAATAAAATTATGTTGCAATGCCTTTCCTAATAAGTAAAATAAATGAAAATTAATCAACTTACATTATTTTTATTAATAGAGAGAGTTTTTAACGATGGCAAGTGAGGGAATAAAGTCGTATCATTAAGTTGGTTATTATCTAGAACTAATTCTTCTAATTTATAGAAATTTTCAAGACCTTTAAGGATTATAATATGATTAAATGTTAAATCCAGGGATAGAGTTTGTGCGGCGTAACGATTTAAAAATTCAGGAATTTTTTCACACTCCTGGCCAACGTATATTAACTGAAATTAAAGAAAATTAATTTAATTGAAAGGGATAAATTAAAGAAAAATGAGTTATTTATTTACACGGTTGTTGGAAAAGAATAGTGCATTTTTGCTAATATAATCGAGATTCAACTCCATTTACGAAAAATACTTTTTTTTATTATCAGTTTTTTAAAAATATTTCTCAGATTAAAGATTAGAGTCACATGTCAATCAAATGACCTTCTGTTATTTAATAACATGTTTTTTTCTAGTCTAGTCTGTTATTATTTTTGTCGAGATGTCAAATTAATGTCATACGATATGATTTTTTTTTCATCTTTTGTCAAAAGATGGCGGTAAAAATTTAAAATTTCTTCGCATGCTGTCTTGATTTTCTGATATTATGTTACTTAAAAAACCTTAAAATCTTTTGATATGATAAGAGAGTGGAAATTAACACTGGTTTGCATGAAAAAAACTGAATGGGATATTTGACTGTTTCTTACAGTTTTTTATTCGCTGAAACTGGGAAAACTATCTAAAACATTGGTTCCCAAACTTTTTGATGAGCGGCCAACTTTTTACTTTAAAAAAACGCTGTGAAGGCGAGAATCTGAATAAAAAAAATTTGGCTGCACACGTCTTTTTCTGACTTCATCACCATTAAGCCTACAGCCAGAGTTCTTTATCAATTTTTTTCTTCACTCCTCGCCTTGTCCCGCGATGCGGGGTCGGCGCACCTCACTCTTTCCCTCCAACCCTAGCATACGTTTTTACGACTGGAAGAAATAGGACAGGCCACCCGTCGCAAGGTCTGACGCCTGTTGAAAAGAGACAGACATTTAAAGAACTGAAGAACTGCCTGTCCCAGCTCGGGCACAATTTTTGTTATTTGAAGAAAAAAAGGATGCGAACCCCTGAAACCTAGCTCAAGAAGAGAGTATTCAACTACTGTGCTAGGGGCTCAGACACTTGTGAAAATCATAAAAAAATTTTCAAATACCTTTGCAAATCCAAAGAAATTGAGATTATATCATATTTTTACTTTTCAGGACATTTATGTTGCTTGATCTTTAATAAGGAATGAATTTCTTATTCTCATTGGAATGAGGAAAGGATTCTGCCAGAAGGAATGAATTTTTAGGCCATCATCTAAAATAAAAAATAAAATATGAAAATAACTTTTGATGAAAATAATAATAGCTCGGAAAAAAATCTGTAATATATAAAAAAATATATATCTACAAATTTACAAAAATCAATTCTTTAAATCAGCGTTCCCTAAACATGGAGTAGTGCCGATCCAGAGAAAAACAAAGGATTATAAGAATATAATAAATATCACAATTTGATTCATTTTTCTTTTAGGAATTTTAAAGAATTTAAGTATTATAACTTATAAAACATAGTTATAAGTGAGGTCGCAAAGATATTACAGAAAATACAATACTAGTCCGGAAAAAGTTAGGAAAACGCTGATTTAATTATAAAGAACTTAAAAAAATAGAGATTTTATAATTAATTTTACAATATGTATACTAGTATTTGTTGTTAATAGGGGTGTAGCCATATCTACTACCTAGGCTAGGCGCATACTCGGTTTTTTAAATCAATGACTTTGATATTAATTAGCCGACATGGGTATGTTTTAAGGGTTTCGAAATGGACGACAGAAACTAGAGATGAAGACGGGAAGATTGCAAATGGCAAGGAATTCAAGATCCTTTTACAATCCAATTTTATAAATTTGTATATTCATTTCTTGACTAATATAAAAATAATAATTATTATTATTGAATTTGAAATTATTTTTTTTGTTTTATATGATCTATAAATACCAATAAAGAGAAGAGATTTTCAGATTAGAATCAACTTACCTAATAATTTTTTCCAGCCTTAAAGGTCATTTTTAATTAAAAAATAATTAAAAGCCGTTTTTATATTATTAATTTAAATAAAAGCAATTGTATTCTGTTTAATACAGGGCGATTTATTTCCAAGGCAAGAAACTACGCAGATGAAAGCTTGAAAATTTTCGGTAAAATTGCTCTTGAATATAAATTCCAGGATCAAAACATAAAGCGGTCATCTAGGTATTAAATAATAATAATTATTAAAACTACTTCTTAATATATTATAAAAGAGATTTTGATTAATGTACGCACTAACTAATTGATTTAAGCTTAGGTGTATTTTTTTCAACATTTATTGTATTCTTATTATCTTTAATTTTGTCTGTAGAAATTTCTTCTACTTTGCACTCGTTCGATTCATCAGAATGCTCTTCAAGAAGTTGAGAAATGGCTGTTTCGAGTTCGTTTAGAGATGGCGTCAAGGAATGTTCTGGAGAATCTGCAATGTATAAAATATATTAATGATATGATAAGAGCACATCATATAACTTTCTCAGAATAGAGAAAGAATTGGATATTCTGTCAAGTAAATATTTTTTTTATTAACAAACCAAGAGATGAATAGGTCTGTAAATCTAGCCAGCAGGCAATATTTATAAAAAAAAATTAAATTTGCAATTAGTACTTGTTTAAACTTTAAAAGACTTGGGAAATAAGTTCAAGTCCAGAGCAGATTCACTGAATTTTTACCCCCTGCGCCCACGACGAGGACATTAAATGGGAATTGTGAAATATATTATGACAGAGAACCAGTTTGTCTGATTTTAAAAGTACTGGAAGAACCAGCCGAGCTGCTATTGCAATATTTATATTGTTTGAAAACAACCAATTGCCTGTGCGCCTGACAAGAAGAAATGAAAAAGCCACCAATATCCATATTCGTAAGCAGTATTGAAAATCGGGAGAGAGATGGCCACCAAAAAACAAAACTGAAGAATAATAAATCTACCCGTAAAGTACTAGTACTTTTTGGCCGATTTTGTTTAAAGCTTATTTACACGAGTTCGGAGGGTGCCTAACTAGCTCATGGTTAAAAATGTCCACACACACACACACACACAGAGACCAAATTTGCGGGACCCACTTTTTTGAACTCAGGGAACCTGAAAACATGAATATCCATCAAAATCTTGACATCGAATTTTTGACATGATCGCAATACTTTCTCTCATATATATATTTCACGTATAGGGTAAGAGAAAGTAAAAAAATAAATATTCAATAATTTTGGGGAAGGGGGAGGGAAGCACTGATATACTGCCTTCTTAAAGGAGAGAAGAGTTTACTATATACCTTTATTATCTTTTACATTTTCTGTATGTTCTTTAAGCAATTTTAATAAATTTGAATGATCTATTATTTCTGGCGTAGGTGGTGGAGTTCCTCGTGACATTCCCGAAAAACTTCCTCGAAATCCATAATCGACCACATCAAGCATTCTAAAAAAAAAAAAAAAAAAAATTAAGGGTGTATTGGAACGGCGTCTAAACGTACTTTAAAAAAAAAAACTAAACTATTATAAGGAATTTTTTAATGCGTGTTTTTTTTTTTAATATATTATAAGGGTTCCTTAGGACAGAGAGTTATAATTTAAAGACTTAAGAAGATTAATTTTTTGTTATCAAGCAAATATAGCAAACCCTCTGACCCAATAATCTTAAATTTTTTCTAAATTTAAAAATGAATTTATTGTTTTTCTCCAACCCTTACTTTCTCCTCCCCCCATATATTGAATTTATTGTTCTTATTAATCACATATTAATTAATAAAATTTTAAAATAAGATTAGTAGATATATTTAAAAAGTAAAAATTATGTGTTAAATAGTTCAGCACTCCTGCAACAGATGGCAGGCTAGTCTAACAGCCGATCCCCTATTTAGCCCATATGTTTATATGCTTTTATAAAAGATACATAATATATAATAACATTTATAAAGTAATTCATTCTTAAAAGGGTCCAGCGCAATTGAAAAAATACAAAATATTAAATATTAACTACTACTACAACTCTTCGGAGAGAGTGTCTAGTTATGCTTATTGCAGCTGTCAATATTTTAATCTCTCCCATCATGATACATCACTTCAAATGTTTAATATTCAATATAATATATTAATTATAAAAAAATAGAAAAAATTTTCCTCACTCATCGGTATCATTAATAACTGGTAAACTCTCTCTGCGACTTCCCGAATGAAATTCGACCATATCTGGAAAATCACGTGGAGCTGAAGGTCGTCTATGAGCCATCGACATGTACTGTTGGAATTTCTCTAATGTCTCCAAGTCGTCCTCTTCATCGTCATCCATTTTCTCTTCACTCTCGTTCTTTTTCTCTCCAGGAACTTTAATATCATCTAATACTTCTTTTGATTTCGTTTCAGATGTATTTTCATTTTTCTCATTTGACTCCATTTCAGCAAGATCTATTTTAAAAGAAAAAAATACAAATGTTATACTGAATGTAGAGCAACGATTCCAAAGCCAAATCCTAAGGGCATTGTTTGTCCAGAACAGGAGAAAGAGGATTCTCTCCTTATATAAGACACTGGACGACGACGAGGGGGGATTCACTATTAGCAGGCAGGACATTCTTAATCTGGACATTTTTCTAAACACTATTTTTTCGGACATTATTACATTATTATTTGGACAGTCAGTCATTATTCTACGAACATTCTGATTTTTGGCAAACATCTAATCTTCTGTAAACAATTGATTCAAAAAGAAAATTTCTAGTATGATTTAAAATTGTAAAATTGTACTTAAAATAAATTTTTTACCGAAATGTCTCGTTAATTGTCGAAAATCGGAGGCTTTAATTTTTGACTGCTCCTGCTCCCTTCCTTGAGTTTATCAATATTGTTAATCATTTATAATTTCAATTGTTGAAATGAAGAGGAAAGCAGTCAGTAGGAAGCCTCTATTGTTGAATCAAACTACTTTATTACAAAACGTTTCGGCCAATTTTATTATGCCATCCTAAGTAGTTTTTATAAAATAGAGTTGTTTAATAAGTTTGTCCATAAGCCAGTCATTCATAATTGCCTATGTAAATATATTTACATTTTTTTTATACATAGGCAATTAATTATAAATGACTGACTTATAGACAAACTTATTAAACAACTTTATTCTTTAAAAACGCTTATACAACTGAGAATGGCATAATAAAATTAGCCGAAACGTTTTGTAATAAAGGATTTTAAAAAGCAATATAGAAAGAATTTTCAGTGCTTGGAACGGAATCTCTGACTCTTAGCACAAGACGCTGAACTCACGCTGTGTAGGATTAATAATTTAATTTTGCCATTGGTAATTAAAATGTATATGTTAGATATCTTTTTTCTCTGATCGTGAAAAAGCTGGAGACGTGCCTAGAAAGCTATTATTATATTAGTTTGACCTGATTTGATTCATCTCACCAAGTTATTTCTTCTCACTTATTTTATGGTCCATTAGCTCAAGATTCTAAATTTCTCTTTCTTTTCACATTCAATGAAATTAAATGCTATAATTGATTGAAGTTAACGAAAATAAATAAAAAGTCGGTCATGATGAAGGTTGGCATTTTAAATGTGATTAAGTAGATCAAGTTCAAAGTCAGTTATTTTGAGATTTTTCGTCGTAAAATATTATTGAGGGATTAACAGTCAAAAAAATAATAATTGTTTAGTTTATAAATCTTCAGAGAAAAATAAGAATTGTTTACAATTAAAAATATAACGCTCTTCCAGTTTATTTTAAAATTTATATATTTTCACATTCATAATACATGTCTTCCAAAAATTCATATTTTATACTGAAAATAGACGACTGAAATATTTACAAATAAAATAATGTGTGACCCAAAACGCCTTTTATTCTTCCCGGTTGTTAAACTAAAAGATTTTGCCATAAATATTTTGATTTACAAACGGTACAGTGAGCGCTACAATTAAGTCCCCACCTAGGAGCTAGAGTCTTGAGTATATGGTAAATATGAAACAATTTTAATGTCCGAAAAGATAAAATAAAATCTGGTACAGATGATTTTATTTTACCTTTTCGTGGAGGTAAAATAAAATTAAATTAAAATTATTTCATATTCTCCCTGCCCGAAAAGGTAAAATAAAATCATCTGTACCAGATTTTATTTTACTTTTTCGGATATTAAAATTATTTCATATTTACCATATACTCAAGGCTCTAGCTCCCAGGTGGGGACTTAATTGTAGCCCTTCCTGTGGATGCAGGGCCGTTCCGAGTGGGGGGAGAGAACGTGCACTTGCACGGGGCGGCAAAATCAGGGGGGGGGCGGCACGGAGGGAAAAAGAGGATATTTAAAAAATCACTGTCAATATGCGTTGTGATAAATTCGAATAAGTCAAATAATACTACATATTACAAGAGTAATACTTTTTTTTTTTTTAATACTTTTATTAAAACTTCAAAAAAATTTTTGGCGAAAAATAATTATTAATAAATTTAAAATAAAAGATAAATCCTCATTTTATTTCGCACTTTTTATTTCCAAATATAAAAATTTCTTTGGCGGTCTCATTAAAACTTCAAAAAAATTTCAAAGAAATTTTGTATATTTGGAAATAGAAAGTGCGAAATAAAATGAGGATTTATCTTTTATTTTAAATTTATTAGTAATACTTTTATTTGCTTTACAATTTAATTTTTAATAAACTATCCAGTCACGTAATTATCAGTTGCCCAAATTATAAGGACATTTACATTATATTTTGATTTATTTTCCTATATTTTAACGAACAAACTTGTTATTGATTACATTTTGTGCCTTCAAATAAAAAAATGATTGAGGGCAGATTAGCTAAGAGGGGGGGGGGGGGGGGGCAAATTTTTTTTGCACGGGTGCCAAAAGGGTTAGGAACGGCCCTGGGTACGTGCTCAACTGTAGGCCCTCTTCTTTCTACAATGAAAGTATAACGAAGCAGGGCCGCTGAAAGCTTTGCAGGTTCCAGAGAATGCATCTTAATTTATTAATAATCTCTATGTTTTTTAGGGAATTCCAGATCGAAAGATCAGGGTATCATATGATTACAAGAATTTAATCAATATCTATGGCTTATAAAGTTGAAAGACACAAAAAAAAACAGTTTCAAAGTTGGGTTGTAAATATTTATTTTCGTAATGGTTGGATTACTCTAGCATAGAATTTATTCATGTTGAAATTTATTTTATAACTGAATATTAAAAAAAAAAAAAAATTAAAAAGAGAATGTAAAAGAACTTACCCGAAGATGATGGTTGTTTAGCGGCCAATCGGAAACTGGGATGGAAGGGTGCGCCTCCACTGACTGGAAGAAATTCTTCTTCGTCGTCCGAGTGTAAATCGTCAAGGCCTAATGTTAGTTGAACATTCCCAGAACATAGGTCGTCGACAAACTGTCCAGCATCGAATGACCCGAAAGATCGACATCTGCAATTTACAATAGTTGATCAAATCAAGGGCCAATGCCTTCAACTTTGGTCAAATGATTTATTCTTGACCGCACTCAAGTGCGCATCTTCAATCAATTGATTTGCGTCGTCACGTTGGGATACGCAATATTACTACTTTTCTTTTGGAATTTTATTTTTTTTCGATTTTTATTAATCTTTATAATATTATATCCTTCATTAAATATTCGAAAATATTTTTTAAGAGAAATTAATTAATCCTGGTCTTAAAAATTCATTCCTTTCCTCTCAAAAGTATCTCCTTTAAGCCCCTTAAGGGCTTCAGGAGGGCACATTGAATTTTTTGTCCAAAACTACTGAGGCATTTCAAAGTATTTTTTTTTTTTGTTTTAAATGATTCAAATTCGTGAGATTTTACATAATAGAATGTTTTTTTTTAATTAAGATAAATTAAAAAATATTTTTTTTTTTATATTTATAGAAAATGCAAAAAACGTTCTATTATGAACATTTTAATTTTTTTTTTTAATCTAAAGATGTAAAAATCATTAATATCCAACCTCTAATAATTAAATAAAGTGGTGACCAAGTTAAAAATAAACTCGTATTTAAAAATTAACGGCCAAATAGTTCAGCCCTTTTGCAAAAGATGGCAGGCTAGTCTAGCAGCCGGTATTATCAGATCACATATAAGCCTATATTAATATTTATATTTTTATGCTGTTATAAATAATATTTTAAATAGAAGAATTTCGATGGCTGAGTGGCAATTATCAGGATCAGGAAGATGTATGGCATTTTTTTTTTTTTTAATCACTTGCTGGCTGCCATACATCTTCCTGATCCTGATACAAGGGCGGATCCAGAGGTGTTTCTCGGGGGGGGGGGGGGTAATTTGAAGTGACTCGTCGCACAGCACACTATTTTTTCTTAATTTCAGTAATTTAAAGGCGCATTCTGTACTTGTTTGCCAGAATATAAATACAAATCAAATTTTTAATTATTAATTTTTAAAATTTTACGTGAAAAATAAATTTTTTTGCAAAAAAAAGGTATTTTTTTTCAAATCTCGGGGGGGGGGGTAACTACCCCTTTACCCCCCCCCCCCCTTGTATCCGCCCTTGTCCTGATATAAATAATATTTATAAACTTTTCATTATTAAAAGATCAACGAAAATAAAACAAATACATGTTTTCGTAATATTTGGGCTTTTTTGCTAACTATTTAAGACCCCTAACGCCATCTTATCAGTAAAAACATGGGAACTGCTTTGCCTCCTGAAGAGCCTTAAATCTTTTAAGAGAAATTACTATATATATTATTTATTTATTATATTTAATATGAGACAATTACCTTTTCATATAAGTTTTAATTCGTTGGGCAGTCTCTTCAAGATCCTCACGGCTAAGATTTCTAGACAATGTGACTAGAGTTTTCGGTTCCTCTTCTTTATTTTGAACTTCTTCATTAGTTTTCTTTTCATTATTTTCCTGATTTTCTTGATTTTCAACATTTTGATTAATCGGTGTGGCTTGGGTGTCGGGTTCCTTTTTTGAAAGAATATTTGAATGAACAGGTGCGATGATGGGTTGTTCGACTTTAGATGGTGGTTCAGATATAGTATGATGTGTTTGTGGATGTGATTCCGACTGGGTCTGATGACTGAGAGGTACAGCAGCACCAGGGCGCTGTTTTCTCCGTCGACGTGGAGGTGGAATAGGTTTCTCTTCTTCGGGTTGTGGAACCGTTAATACTGCTGTGCTCCAGCCATTCATATTTGTCGTGTACACATGTAAAGGCCCACCAATGTCGCTTTTGGACAAACTAAAAAAAAAATAATATAAAATAAAAACATTATTTATATTACTAATCTCCAAAACGTGCCTATTTAATTTAATAATAATTTTATATAGACTGCATTTTTTATATTAAAAAAATAATTAATGTTTTAAAAATCTGTGTTGTTCTCATTTCTTTGGTTCTGACTAATATATTTGATGAGAGATTATCGTTATGTGAAATGAGATGTAGACTATAATTGCAACATCAACTTTTTTTTTCATTACGTTTGCATTTATTAATAAATATCTCTAGAATTAAACATTAGTAGACATAAATTAAGGAATTAAAAAAAAAATTGTTAGTGTAAAATTGTAAAGCGTAAAATAAATTTTGCCAAAAAAATTATTATTATTTTCTGCACCTTTTGGAAATTAAAAACGCCTCGTTCTCTTTTATATTATACATAAAAGGTACGAATTTTTCAAGGGGAGTTTTTATTTAGAGGAAAAAAAAAATGAAGCTGATACCCTTTGGGAAGAGACACACGAAAAATAACCAAAAATGACCATAATTGAATTTCGAAGTTTTTCAATCGCTATTTACGATCATTGCAAATTTGTATTATTTTACCTTTTTTAAATTTTAATTACATTACATCGTAACACCCTAACAAGGAATAAATGACATACTTAGAAAACCATTGCATTTATGGCTCTCTGTTACATGATTTTGTAAGAATTTTTCAGGTTGCAACTATTAATGATGATATAAGGAAAGTTTACCTTTGATCTATTTAAACTTAGTTCAATTTTGGTATTTATTTCCGAAATCACATTAATCAGATCTAAAGAAAAAAAGAGAGATGAAGAAAAAATTTCAACGAAAAAATTTTGAACCAAAAAACCGGATTTACAAATCTAAATTTCTTAAATCAGTTTTGATTTAAATATTTAGAAAAACTCTAGACCAAAATAATTAAGACCATATGAAAGTAACAATGATGGCAACACCGCAGTCATAATTTTTTTTATTAACTCTCATTTTTTAATTCATATTTGTCTTAATTATGTAAATTGTTGTTCTCATTAAATTTGATATAGCAATTGTAAATATCCTTGGAAAATGTTAGTATATTAAGCAGAAATAATTAATTAGATGATTAGAAGAAAAAATCTTTGAGAATTTTTTTTTTAATACTCACACACCTGTTGATATTATTGTTGTTGTTGTTAAGTGTTGTTTTGCCTGGGATTTTGTCGGCTGGGAACATCTAAAAAAAATATAAAAATGATCTTAGAAATAGGAAAAAGGATAAAAATAATCTTTATATAAAATGTTTGATGTAATACTCCATTTGTCTGTTCTATGAATAGTAAAAAACAACAGAATGTAGAAAATATCTTTAATAGCCCAAAGAATAAATTAAAGATATTTTCTACATTCTGTTGTTTTTTTACTATTCACTATTCATCATTATATAAAATGTTGTGTCTAACACAAACCAACAAACATATCTAGCAAAATCGACAAGTATTTGATCTCTAATTTGTTCGTTTTGAATTACAAAGACTCCAAAAAAACCTCTTTGTAGATAGAGGATTTAAGAATTAATAATAATTTTGAAAACCATGAAATAGCTGGGCGAATTTTGATGAATTTTACTGTAAGGGAGGTTTTAATTTGAGGTTATTTGCCTCTCCCATATTCTCTAATGATATCAAGGAATATAATAATTTATTTAAATAATACTTCAAAGAGATTGCGAAAAAATGAATTATAATAGAATGATTTATATCTTCAATATTTAAGTACTACAAAGAATTTACCAAAAGAAAGAGCGAAAAAAAGATGGTATAGAGCTTTGGCCGGCATATACAATAGTACTTTATTCCCTGAATATACTCGTCTGAAGTGGGGTAGAGGACGCGTCACCTTCCCGCGGAGTAAAGAGAGGAGTAGGAGTCGATTGTAGAGGGGGAAAACAATAATAGGTGAATTGCTCTGTTCTATTGTTAATTTTACCACCTTTCCCACCTATTATTCTGGTGAGATAATGATAATACAGTTAAAGTTTTTTTAAAAATAATCATTACTATAAGCTTATATGTATTAATAAAAAAAACTTGTAATTATTATTAATATAATTTTGAATAACAAGCAGAAATAAATATTTTTTATATTAACGCTGATAATTTCACATGCTTATTATCCTAATACTTTGTATTCTTTGGATTAATCATTAGCTTTATTAAAATAAGAATTAAGGAATTAAATTAGCTACGAAACCCGGGGTCTAAATGACCTTAGAAGTTGAAAAGACAAATGAAAATTAAAAAAAAAATCAAAACCCGGCTTGAGTGGTCTCAAAATGCATTTTATTTTACGACCACCATATGGAACGTACTCTGGTAATCAGCGATATATAATTATAAATAAAATGCACATTTATAAAGTAATAGGAGCCCAAAAGACGGAAAAAAAGAATCAACACTTGAATCGTGATCGTTTTAAAACGATTATATTTAAAAGCCTTATTTAACTGACATTCATTGAATCAACGAACTAGAAAATGTTATAAAAAAAGAACCTCTAAGATTTTTGATGATTGATTATTATTATTAATAGAATATAGGAGAAACCTTGTACGCGCCGCGCCATGCTTGATTAATTCCCTTCGGGTTCACCAAATAAAAACACCGTTGCAAATTTTGTATTCGCCCCCAAGGACTTTGGATATTGTTACCTTTTTTTGTGCTGATCACCTGTTTTAAAGAAGATGAATAAGTAAACTGAATTTTTCTAACAATTTGTTCGTTAAATATTATTAACAAAATCCAAGGTTATATGGATTACATTAAAAGGTATTTAATGTATTCTTGTCAAAAGATTGTGTAATCAATCGTGATATAATTTTGTATACTTCTCCATCACATTTACTAATGAGTTAAGTAAATAACATTGTTCAAATGGATTTTTTTCTTTAAACTTTAAATTTATTTTCACTGTCAATTGCGAATTAAACGTTTAAATATAGTAATTTAGGTCTAAATTATAAATATTTATTTTTTTTATTACTTGCTTAATTAGTGGATAGGGTGGGAGTGGAGGATGTTAGATAAAGCGAGAGTGACATTAATATTAAGAAGATCCACGCGATTAGGAGGAACGTTCAATAAATGATACAAAAAAGCAAAATTTTTCGATAGTCTGGAGGAAGTGTTAGCCACTTTCGCACATATAGAGAGAATATTTTTGAAAAAGTGGCCTTAAGGCTGAACGCACAATTGAGCAAAACGTTTTGCTAACGCACAGGTGTTTTGCCAATCAGCAAAAAGTTTTGCCATTGAACAAAATGTTTTGTCATTGAGCGTTTTTGCCTAATCGGTGTGCGTTGGCATTTTTTGCTCAATGTCCAAACATTTTGTCCAATGCCAATGCACACCGAATGAGCAAAACGCTCAATGGCAAAACATTTTGTTCAATGATGTCGAATCATGTTCTCAATTGTATTTTGCCTCCTCGGTGTGCGTTGACCCATAGAAAAGCATTGAAAAAACAGTTTTAGGCACGATTAGTCAAAAAAACTTTTTGTCCAAAAATGTTTTTGCACAATTGGTGTGCGTTTAGCCTAAATAATCTCCAAAACACTTCCTTTGACCAACCTTCACAATAATATTTTTATTAACATTTTATTGTTTTTATTAATTTAATCATTTTTTTTTGGCCATTTTGGTAGTGCACTAAATAAAATTCGTCTTATCTAAATCGGAATTTCATCAACCATGATAATGTGATGCAAATAGAATACCGATAACCAGGGGACCGACGGTTTGGTACGAAAATTATCGGGAGTACAAAATTAATAAACTTATTAATACGAAGACTGAATTATAGAATGGAAAGTAAACATGTAAGAAAAGCTCAATTTTCCTCTCTTCTATTCTCATTTCCTTTCAGTTAAAATATTACGAAAGTACAAGAAAAACTTGTCTCTCTCCTTCCCCCTCTTGAAAACCTTACGAATTAATGAGCTTTTGAGAGGAGGTAATGGATATGCCGGCTAAGCTGAGGATTACGGAGTCCGAAGTCTCAACACGACTCGGGTTCGAATCGGGCTTGCAGCAAATAATTCAAACATCCTGCCGAAGTCTCCTCTTAGGATAGGAAAGGGGGATGCCCCACCGTGGTATCACAAAGGGCCTGATTGGCCTAAGTGTGTTCCCTCTCTGGGAACGGCCACTTCAACCTAACCTAACCTAATGAGCTTTTTAATCTGGAAATACGAATTATAAAGTGTTTTAAGAGACCTCGAGTATAAAAATAATTCGAATTATCGAGAGGCCTGAAATGCATTGTTTTTATTCCAGTTATCGGAATTTTCTCTGGGGTCGGGCAAATTTATAAGAATTATACGGAAATACGAATAATCGGACTACGAAATATTGGGATTCCACTGTATTTGAAAGAGATCAAAATAATTGACCAGATTTAAATCCATCAGCATCGCCTAATCTTGTGGCGCTAATAGCGTGTTATATTAAATTTGAATATCATCTTTTGATTAATTTATTAATTAAATAAAATATTATAGAACTAATTAAAGAGATCATGTTTTGAGATGAGTGACAATACCTGGTGCATACACCTGGCGAAGACTTGATTGAGTGGTGCTCGGGGTGGAGAGGATGTTGTGCCTCCAGGCGGCGCCCGGCGCCGACATAATTGCGCTCCCATGTCGTTGCTGAAACAATAATAAGGTTTAAAATATAAATCAAAAGTTTAGAGCTTAGCCGATTCTGAATCTGGTTGCATCTGTCGCGAGTGAGGGAGTAATTAAACTTGTTCCAAATTTTATGTTATTTATTCCAAATGTTAAAAAATTTGTGAAGTAAAAGTGTACATGTTATTATATAAATGTTAAATTAAATTTAATCTCAAATAACTGGGCCAAGATCCCTTTTCCCCAATAAAATTGTCATTGAGAGTTGAATAAATTTTTACTTTCTCTTACCTATGTATATATGTAATATAAATATAGAGGTAAAGTATTGGATTCATGTCAAAATTCGATGTCGAGATTTTGATGGTTATACACGTTTTGAGGTCCCCTGAATCCAAAAAAGTGGTTTTCGAGACATGGTCTGTCTGTGAACAAAATATCTTAAGAACGAAAAGAGCTAGGAAGTTGAAATTTTATATTTAAGTTAAGCACCTTCCGAACTCATGTTAATAAGCTTTTAAACAAAATCGGCCAAAAAGTACTAGTACTTTACTGATGTACTTTTTCAGTTTTTTTCGATTTTCTCAAAACTCGCTGCAAGGATTTTTTTTTAATTCATAAATCAACTATTTTTTATATGTTCTTTAAAATGTATATTCTCATTTTGCCATTGAAATCTTCTGATGACCACTTTACTCTTGTACTCCATAGGAAAGATAGGAGAAATGGTTACCATGGTAACAAATTATAAATATTTTCCCATGTTTATAAATTTTACATCTTGAAAATCGAATGTACCGTACTGTCGGGAACTAAATACATGTCGACACAAAAAATCTGGTGTGACAAGCACAGTACTTCAACTTTCGATTACCGAAGGTAAGAGAAAGTTGTGTGCTGTGCGACCAGTCACACCAGATTTTTTACTCTTGGAATACCTTTTACTTTTCTAGTAGCGTAAAAAATAGATAATTATAAAATTAAAAGTTTATTTTTTATTAATAGGTAAATTGTTTAAAAAAACTAGATACTGTGTCTATTAAATACAATAAAGTCCTTTCATTTATATTGTCTTTTACTACAGGAGCAAATGCGAACAAGTTATGAAAGTCGTTTCATTTATATAAACCCATATAAAAAGACAATGAATGTTAATTTTATATACTAACTAGAATGTTCATGATGAAGACATACATTTGTTCAATAAACAGAGAGAATTTTGTATAGTTTCGGAGGCTATGGGCACCCACATATTTGTCTTACTCAGCTGAAGATCTTGGAAAGATTAAAAGGCTACAAATACTGTAGATTAAAATTTTATATATAGAAAAAGTCATTAAAGAATTGAGAGAAATTACAAGTATATGAATAAAAATGAAAATTTTCTATTCTATGTTGTTGCCACCGGCAAACACGAAAAACAAATTAGTGATTTCCCCCTCCAGCCAGCCAGCCATTCCATTATAGTAGTATAATGAAAATTCTACTTTTTTTCAATTTTGAAAGCGGAGCAGTCCTAACTGATCCCCAGGTTGGAGATCGACTTGGCTGATTTCATATAGCCTACAAATTATTAAATAAAAATATAGAACATCTGAAAAAAACTTCCATTAAAATAAATTATTTTTTGATTTGAAAAAAATAATTGATGCGTAAATTTTGAGGCACTACCAGTCTGAGATGAATTATTTTTTGAGTAGACTTTTAACTAATAACTATTAACTGCAGCTAAGTAATATGTATAGCTTAAGGTCAAAGGTGAGAAGGATTTCAGGTGTGTCTTCTTGCACGAATTCCCTTCGGGGAGATACAAATGAAATATCATAATTAAGAGGGGATATAAGGATCTATTTGATTTAGGCCAGAGTTTCTCAAAGTTTGATTATCAAATCTTACGCAAATAGAAGAGACCCAAAATTATCGTTTATAGCCTAATAATAAAAAAAAATTTATAAATAAGAAATTATATATAATATTTAAGATATTATATACATCGCGTAGGTAAGCCGCGAAGGTACTTTCATACGATTTGAAACAGTAATTAAGGAGTTCATTCATTGGGTTGTACGTCTCTAAAAAAATATAGAAGAAATTAAAAATTGAAGAAAATATTAAATAAAATTAAAAAATTATTTTGTATTTAGACAATTAATCCACACAAAAGTCCCTAAGTTAAAGTGCTGCGTAAAAAAGTTAAAAATTAGAAATATATGCAAATCATCATTAATTTCGGAATTAAAAAAAAATTGTATTTTAGGAAAATAGACGCTGAAACAAAAAAGATCGTTTGAGAATTATTATGTTCTAATATCGCAAAAATAAATTTTCTTTCTGTGTATGCAAAAAAATATGAATTTAAAAAAATAGTATCTATATCAATCAGATTGGACAAATAAGTTGACTATTTAATTTTAGTTAAAATAAAAAAAATTTCATTTCTTACTATTTTTGTTGTTTTCAGCCGGACTGAATTAAGATTTTCCTTAGTTTGCCCATTGCTTAATTTTCCTTATTCACAATTAAAACTACTTGCAAGCAAAAGAAGCTGTTTGTATCTTACTGATACCTTCGCTTATGTTTACATTCAACTCATTTCTCTTGTAATGACGAATGCTGGATTTGTTTGCGTAATCCTTATTATATAACGTCAATTTATAATATTCATTAACTATTTTTTTTTTTTGTAATTCCCTTAAATTAAATACAGACTCGTGAATATATCTAAAAAAACTGAGAGATTAGGTATTCGGTCAAAAATCACGTTTCGGTTCTGAGGATCAATCATTACAAGTTTCCAGTTGGGAAGAACATATATATATATATATAAGATACATTTTTAATTTGTATGGATTAAAGGCTCGTTTCCACCTGTTGCATTTGACCGTTGCGCACTATCTGTATCAGCCAAAATTATCCATTGAATCTGACTCAGCTCTTCCTAGAAAGCTTAGAGAGATGATAATAATTAATTTATATTTTAAATGTTTTTTGATAAGATTGATTAATTAATTAAGGCATTTGAAAATTTTGTCTGTATAAACAAATACACATGAGTCTTTGCATTGGTTGTATACCAGAAATTAAAAGGCACCTGCTCTCTCTAAACTTTATGGTTGTTTTTATAGGATGCACTGCTAGAATGGATACTTTTAGCTGTTACAGATAGTAGTGGATGCGGCCTTACTTCGGATCAAAAAAAATATGTAACGTCTCTCGCTAACCATCGATACCATCTATTGCAATAGTATTGAGACTAAAGCCCGCTAGTTAGGCAGCCCAAATGGCACATCCACACTAGAGCTTCTGTCTGTGTGATAAATACCTTTTTCAAAGCAGACAATAGAGCCATTTGGGCTGTTTAACTACCGGGCTTTAGTCTCAATACTATTGCAATAGATGCTATAATTTTATATGTTAAATTTATACAATAAATTCCAACCCTTAAATGGCTATAGTAGCCGAAAAGGGAATTAAAAAGAGCTGCTTACATATATTTTGTATTCATTCCTATTTCGGACCCACCCCTTAACCAGTGGCGGATCCAGAGGTGTTTCTAGAGGGGGGGGGTAATCCTGGAGTGACTGGTCGCACAGCACACATTTTTTCTTAATTTCGGTAATTTAAAGGCGCATTCTGTACTTGTTTGTCAGAATATAAATACAAATCAAATTTTTAAGCATTAATTTTTAAAATTTTACATTAAAAATACATTTTTTTTTCGAAAAAAAGTATTTTTTTCAAGTCTCAGGGGGAGGGGTAATTACCCCCTTTACCCCCCCCCCCCCCCCTTGTATCCGCCCTTGCCCTTAACAAAATCCTAGCCAATGATACGACGAGATCCGTATCATACGTGATACGTAACGAAATGGCTCCTTTCGGATATCACAGTGATGGCGTTGGTTTTTTGGGGTCCACGCTTTGAAATATCATAATAGAACAATCAAAATATAACCGAAATAAAAAAAAATACAAAAATACTGTCTATCAGAAAATTGAATTTTAAATCAATTTTTTTTTAAAAGGCTTGTTCATTTGTTAGTACAATAAATATCAAAGTTCACTTGTCGTTTTTTTATATCATCTCAAGAAAAAAATCAGACCCTTGGTAGTCAATAAATATAAAGCATTCACATTCAAATTATTTTCTCTTATTGTCTTTTTTTTTAATTAATGCACAATTATCACAAATGAAAGTTAAAGAGATAGTTATAAAATATATTTCACGGTAGAAATGTGTGAGAATCGGATGAAATTTCACCATCAGTCATTTAAATAAAGACTAATAAAAAGGGAAAAAAACTTGGTGTTGATGTGATCAAAACATGATTGTAACATAGATGTTATAAAATCATTTTATTCTTTAATTAAGAAGGTAGGAGTAGTGTATAACATGCATGTGAGTTTTCCAGCAAAATTTTTGTTTATTATAAATAACAAAGATGTAGGTAATTTTCCATATTTTAATCGAAAAGATGATGTTAAAAAATAATAGATGTCAAGAATTTACACAAGATTTTCCTAGCCACCAACCCTAGAAAATCAAAATATCAACTAATTAATTAACTTTTAGCAAAATAATACTTATAAATAAATTTTTTTTCTATCTCTTACAATTCTTGATTAGATTTATTTTTGGAAACAATGAAAAGGTCGAACCCACAACTGCGCCGTACATAGGCGCAATGTCATGTGGGGCTGATAACGCCAAGATGTCATAATCTAATAATAATCAAAATTAAATAAAAAAAATATATAGTAAAAAATACGTTTTTATTTAAAATGATGTAAAAACAGAATGGCGTGAGAGACATTCTCAAAAAAGGGCCCAAGTAAAAAAATAAAATTTTTATCCTGTCACCATGAATGAAAAATTTAATTTTCGGCCTCCCTCAAAAAATAAAGAAATATTCAGAGAGTAAAGAAGCTGAGGCATGCTACTAAGATATATTTAGTTTCCGCCGATATATTAAAATTCAAGATGTAAAATTTATAAACATGGGAAAATATTTATATTTTGTTACCATGGCAACCATTTATATCTCTTCTATGAAGTACAAGAATAAAGTGTGCTTCAAACAGAGGGCAAAATGAAATATACCATCAAGAGAAAAGATATTGGACAACCCCCTCACGTCTATCTGAATTTAGAGCCTTTTGTATGTATACATACCTCAAAAGGCTCTAAATTCAGGCAGACGTGAGGGGGTTGTCCAATATCTTGAAGTATGTATACATACAAAAGGCTCTAAATTCAGATAGACGTGAGGGGGTTGTCCAATATCTTTTCTCTTGATGGTACATTTTAAAGAGCATCTAAAAAAATAATTGATTTTTGAATTTTAATCAAAATCGTTGGAGCGAATTTTGAGAAAATCGAAAAAAAAAACTGAAAAAGTACATTTTGGTCTTTTTGTTTAAAAGCTTATTTTCCCACTCCAGGAGGTTGTCTAACTTTAATATAAAATTTCAGCCTCATAACTCAATTCCCTCATGCTGCAAATTGAACACAAACACACACACACAGACAGACCATGTCGCGAAAAGGGACCTCAAAACGTGTATATCCATCAAAATTTTGACATGAATCCAATACTTTCTCTATATATTAAAAAATATAAAGGTAAGAGAAAGTATTTGTAGATAAAAATTCAGAGGCAACACAAAAAGTGGCGTAATTAAGTGAAATAAAGAATAATAAAAAAATTATTTAAAATTCGGAGTTTTATACGAAATAGGAGTATATTTATGGATCTCTCAGTTTTTACTTAAAAAAAATTTAACTAGTGTAAATTAGGTATTATGTGAATTACGAAAAACGAACAAGTTCGAAAATTGTTAGTTCAAGGACAAAATAATTATTACTAGCAGTGGATTACTCACCATAAATGATCCTCTTTGCTAAGGTGCAAACCGAGTGCAAGGTGAGTTGATAAATGAACAAATAATGATCAAAGTGAGAGAGGAGAGAGGAGAGACAACGTTGCGCGCACAGAAATTGAATTGAATGCGCTGGCGCTTCTTGCCAAACACCGACTCCGACTCCTGATTTCAAACTCCCTTCTTACTCTCTCTCCCTACATATATTCCTCTCTCTTTCTTCGCGTACTCTCCTTTCTTCTTAAGTTGCTGCAAGTATAAATATACTATTAATAAACATTTATCAGATGCAAAAAATATAAATTTTCAATTATTATTGGTTCATTTTAAAATAACTTTCGTTTAAATCTCGTTTGAGATCTATTTATTTGAATCAGATAATATTTAACAAAAGTTATTTAACATACAGGGCTGTATTTGTGAGTATATTTATTTTACTGATGGGGCAAACATAAACGTATTCTTTCCCCTAGAAATTGAACACATGATCTCCAGACTTTGTGGCCTAGGGCGCCGAGGTACACTAATATCTCGGGTAGTTTGGAGATTCCGGGTTCCAGAAATCTTTTTAACTAAATTTCCCAATTGTGAAAGAATGGTGTTGGGACCCCACCCACAGATCATACACATATAAAGATTTGACAGCTCCACTTTATAAATTCAATCTATGATCATGATCACAACAAGGGGTGAAAAAAAATCGAATCTCGCGAGGTTTGAACTCGAGCCTTTTGTTTCTTTCCTTAATATGTGAATGATATTTCAAACGGGTTTACCCTCTCGTACACTTTGTAAATAAGAAATAATAGTCTTTTTTGTACGTTGTAAAAAAAAATAACCACCACATCAGGGTCATCTGAAAAATAGGAAAGCAAAACTTGTAAAATTATTCCCCATTTAGCTGTCTCTCCCCAAGACTCTATTCCTTCCCTGAATGTAATTTCCAGGTTTATGAGAGATTTAATACAAAAAGTTGTCTTGGCCCCTCCACTCTCTAGTCACACCAGTCTTTTTTTTTCCAAAAAAACCATAATAACTAGATGACTTATAGGAGAAATAAAACAGCACAAATTTCTCAGGAATCGCCTTATGGGAAGACGAGCATTCAAGTGTTAGTACACAACTCGTTCTCGTGAACGCTCGTCTTCCCCCTCTTCTCTTCATGTTAAAGTCGAAGGATCGCCAAATAACTATATCCTGCACTGAAGATGGCCAGGCGTAAGGCCGGCCGAATTATTTGAAAATATGTGGTATAAGACGATTCCTGAGAAATTTGTGCTGTTTTTATTTCTCCAGTTAAATCATCCTGCGAAACCAGTAACAATTCATATATCATCATAATAACTAAATGTAACATCAACATTGTAAAGATTAGAGAAATAAATTAAATTAATGATAAAAGTGTAGATAGATAGATTAATCAAATGTTTTTATGTTGTTTTCTTAAAAAATAAATAAACATTTGCGTGGATAAATATTTATATAATTTTACTTTAATTAGTATAATGTTCGGTATATTTTCTCAGGACGGTCCTAGTAAAAGTAAAGAAGAAGTCGGGCGTGTATCTTCTAGATATTCAATTAAATTCAAAGGGCAATATTATTATCATAAAAGAAAACGCGCGAGTAAAATAAGAAAAATAAGCAAATATCTTGGCGAATCAAAGCGAGATTTTAATGATCGGTTTGGATATTTAATTTCAAATAGAAAAATAACTATTGAAGATTTTCAAATAATGAATACAATTGGTCAAACTGATTTTGCAACTGTTGTTTTAGCTTATAATACTTTAACGGATAAATATTATGCCCTCAAAATGGTTAAAAAAGTAAGTGTATTGTTTTTACTAAACAATATCTTTTTAAATAAATAGATCAGAAAATAAAAAATCTGGTGTGACTGGCGCACAGCACAAAACTTTCTCTTACCCTTCGGTAAGAGAAAGTTGTGCACAGTGCTGGTCACCCCAGATTTTTTGTGTCGAGATATATTAAGTTGCTCCTAGCACTTTAGTTCCAAACTTGACCACGCGAGGATTCATAGATGGCGCTGAGCTACGAATGCTTCCACTTAAGTAAAGTGTACTTCAAACGATTTCCTCGAAATTTCACTGATATACTTTTTAAAGAGCATCTAAAAAATAGTTCATTTATGAATTTCAAACAAAATCGTTGCAGCGAATTTTGAGAAAATCGCAAAAAACTGAAAAAGTACATCAGTAAAGTGTACTTCAAACGATTTCAACGAAAAATTTCACTGATATACTTTTAAAAAAGAGTTTAAAGAGCATCTAAAAAATAGTTGATTTATGAATTTAAAAAAAAAATCCTTGGAGCGAATTTTGAGAAAATCGAAAAAAACTGAAAAAGTACATCAGTAAAGTTCTAGTACTTTTTGACCGATTTTGTTTAAAAGCTCATTTACACGAGTTCGGAAGGCGCCTAACTTAAATATAAAATTTCAACCTCCTAGCTCATTTCCTTCATGGTCAAAAATGTCCACACACACCCACACGGAGACCAATTTGCGGGACCCACTTTTTTGGACTCATGGGACCTCAAAACATATATACATCAAAATCTCAACATCGAATTTTTGACATGATCGCAATACTTTCTCTCTTTATATATTTCATATATAGGGTAAGAGAAAGTTAAATGAGAGGAAAAAATATTAATAAAAGAGTTGAATTGAATAAAAGTTTAAAAGAGTGAATTATGAAGAATAAAACCAGAAATGTTTTTTTCATTCAACAGAAAACTTTTAACTTTCTCTTATCTATATGTATATGTTAATATATATACATATATATATAGAGAGAAAATATTGGGCTCAGGGGCCCCAACTTGTGGGTACGTGGATGGCGACCACGAGCTGCCCTAGCTGGGACTGGCAGTATTTCTGTTCTTTGCCTGTCAGTCTCTCCTCTTCTATATTTTCAACAGGCGTCAGACCGTGCGACGGGCCGACCTGTTCTATTCCTTCCCGGTGGCAAAAACCCTCCCCGCCGACCCAGCACTTAACCGCCGACCCCGCACCGCGGGAATAATAAAGCCGAAGAAAGAAGAAGAAGAGAAAGAAAATATTGGATTCATGTCAAAAATTCCATGTCGAGATTTTGATGTCTGCACATCTTCTTTCCTTAAGAATAATAAACAACAGTCATAATTCACTTTTACTTGATGTATAATTTTTTAGTATATTTTCCTATACCTACATAAAAATCTTGATCAATGGAGCATCGGAATTGGTTAGAATAGACCTACTCGTAAAGGCCAGCTATTAAAAAGACACCTTTCTATCTTCCTTCCCTCTATCGGTCTTGTGGAGCTCAGTTGTATTGTCCTCTTGTTTATTTCAATATTGCACTTCTTAATCATTTTCTTTTGCTTAGCTTTTCAGGTTATATTTTTCTTTGGCGGTTTTGCAGTAACAGAAGAGAATTTCTACTTGTTGATGTTGTAGGAAACCGACAATTTTTGAATTGCAGCCCTAAAAAAAAATGGAAATCAAACGGGTTTAAATGTGGCTACACACGAAACTGCAAACTTGACAAGCATGTGCAATCTTTTTTGTACAAGCAAACAACAATAATGCTTGCGCAACAGTTTGCTTGTACAAAAAGATTGCCCGTGCATGCTTGACAAGTTTGCAGTTACTTGTGTACCCGCCTTAAGAAAAAAATGTATTAATTTCTGTTTAGTTCTAAAGTAATAGATCAGATCATTATGGGAACCTGATGTCAACACATCACTTTATTGATACATTATTAACAACGAATGAAGATTATAGTTGTATTCATTGGGTGTAATGAATACAACTATAATCTTCATTCATACTATAATATAAAGCTGACTTCCTGCCCCTGTGTGTATGTGCCTATCAGGGCGCTGATTGGCCTTCGGCAAGAAATTGCAAAATTTCCAATCAGGGAGCAAGAATAAATTTGATGCATTTGCTCGCCGAAGACGAACAAGGAGGTCCAGAGGGCGCAGTCCCCTGGCAAGTGAAAAAGCCGGCAGACCATATTTAGTTTTTAAATTCTCTTCTTCTTTTCCGCTTTCTTTCTCATATTTATCATTTTCTTCGACTTCTATTTCCGTCTTATTCAAATCAACCTACAAATGATAATCTATTCCACAAGCTCCTTCCAGTTGCGTCTGACATTTCTGGCGTTTCCATCACGAAGAACCAAAGTTGGACGCATAAAATTTTAAGTTAAGAGCTCAAACTTCATCTTTTGTTTTCAAATGCCTTTTCCTTCTATCAAAATAATCCTGTTTTTATATTTAAATATTCCCTTCAAAACTCTTCAGATTATATTTTTCATCAATATTATATGTACTGAACAAACATCAAACACACAATGAATTTAATTAATATACTACATTTCTAATTATTTTTCAGGAGACGGTCATACGTCATAGAAGAGTAAAGCGTACTTTCAGAGAGCGAGACATACTTGGTGCAGTTAATTTTATTTTTACAAATGCTATGGAATTTTGTTTTCAAGATACGGGTCATATCTATTTTGCTTTACATTATTGTCCTGGAGGTGATCTCTTCACACTCTTGAAAAAATATAAAAAATTTCAAGAATATCATGTACAAAAATAAACGTTAAATAAAAAAAACAAAAAAACTATTGATATTTAAAAGTAACTTTATTTTTGTTGATAGGCAAAATTTTATGCAGCACAAGTTTATATGGCATTAGAATATCTACACCATTTGAATATTGTTCATCGAGATTTGACGCCAGAGCATATTTACATAAATTCAGATGGATATATTAAATTGGGTGATTTTTCCGCTTCCAAGAAAGAAAGTATAATTTTCCATTTCTTTTTATTTTTTATTTATTTGTGATTAACACGTAGGTAAGTAAAAAAACTTGAACTAGTTGTAAATTTGTAAGTATAAATAAGATTTTGGATACCTATCCTAAAGTTTCACGAATGGGTTTTCATCGGCTTTCATCAGGACATGTGTTTCATTTGCCTCGAGCAGTCGAACCAGAAGTCATGTCAACTGACGAATGTTCGCACCTAAGGAGAGCAAACAAAACACATGTCCTGAAGAAGGTCGGAAGAATCTGCGGAAACGTCGACATATAATTTTAAAAGATGATGGAGAATATGGCTGTTTAACTTAATAAGGATAGCGGATGGCAGCCAGGAAAAATAAAATCAGATAAAAACAAGATCAATTTTTATCAGATTTTTTCTTTAACGTTTCGGACGCCAGTCTCGTCCTTCCTCAATCAATCGTCAAACAAATACTGATGGAAGTATCTCTAACGAAAATTGAAATCGTGTAAATAATAAAATAATAATAAAACAAACTGAATGCATTCAGTTATCAGCTATTGAAATTTTATTATTCCATACACGATTTCAATTTTCGTTAGAAATACTTCCATCTGCATTTGTTTGGCTTGAGGAAGGACGCGACTGGCGTCCGAAACGTCGTCGGGCAAACAAAGAAAAATCTGATAAAAATTGATCTTTTTTTTAACTGATTTTATTTTTCCTTGCTGCCATCCGCTATCCTTATTATATAATTTTAAAATAAAAAAAATACCAGAGCCTAGACTCAATCCTAAACACGGATTTTCAATTGTGTTTAGAATTCAGGTGCGCTGCTTTTTGACCCAATTTTACTACAAAATATTTTCCAATCACAACCCATATAATTAAAATGTTTACTTTTATAGATAAAGCGTAATTCAAGAACGTACTCGTTTTGCGGGACTCCTGACTATGTGGCTCCGGAGATGATTCTGGGCAAAGGACACGGAATATGTGCCGACTGGTGGGCTTTCGGTATCCTTATTTTCGAAATGACAGTCGGTCACCCACCTTTTCTAATGGGCAATGAGAGCAATCTCGAGCAATATACAAGGATTTTAGAGGCCAAATATAAAATGCCAAATCATTTAACTCACAATCTTCAAGATTTGATCGAAAATCTTTTGCAGGTAAATTTGTGTACCAATAGATTTGTTAAAAGAAAAATGGGCTAAAATTTCGATTTTAAATTTAGTATGAAGATGAGTTTTGATTTTAATTTATAGCCATTCTATCAAAATAACAAAAAATTATTATTATACGATTATTACTATATCAGTGGATAAATCACTTGCTTAATGTAATAGTGGAACAATTCAAAAATATTTAAAAATTTCATAAGAATTTGAAAAAAAAATTTTTAATGTGTAAAAACTTCCAAATTTTTTTCAACTCTTATGCCGAATTTCGGCCGAAACGAAACTTGTTTTAAACATTTTTTTAAAATTTCCTATACAAAATTCATATCATTTCATCTTTTTTTTAAAGTAAATTTTACCTCCTGACTCAAACAATCACTTCATTTTTCCCTCTTGCGAAAATCATGACTTTTTTTTAGCTGCGAATCCCATTCGATTTTTTTTTTTTTTTATATGTACGAGTCTCATCCCATCTTTTAAAACTCAGGTTTCGGCCGGCCGAAAGTTTCGGCTGGTTTTTGACCGAAACCGTAACCACCACCACTAGGATTTTTGGCCGAAACCGAAATTTCGATCAGTTCCTAATCGCAATATTTTCTCTCTATATAATACATAGATAGGTAAGAGAAAGGAAAAATCAAGTTCCTTATTTCATTGTAACAATTTAAAATTCGATTTATTTGATTCCCAAAATTCAGTTCAATCTTTTCTAAATATTACTTAATGCCATCATACAGAAGGCGATATTTTTTTTTAAACTGCCCTTTCTCATTTTTTACTTTTTAGAATTGAGCCACTATTGCTTTCAGCAAGGGAAATAAAAATATATCCATCCCTCATTACTTTGACTAGATTGGGAAATATTTTCCCTAAGATATTATATTATTTTCGTAAACTGAAAGTAGTATATTTATATATATATATATTTTTTTTTTTTGAAATAGAAATCATAGTAATTGGTTAATTTTTGTTGTAGATAGATTTGTCCAAACGTTTGGGAAATCTTCTCCATAAAGGACAGGATATACAATCACATAAATGGTTTAATGAAATAGATTTTTTAGCATTAATAAATACAAATGTTACGGCACCTTATATACCAACTATACAAAATCCAACTGATACGTCCAATTTTCATCGTTATAGAAAAATATGCATTAAAAATCCTGATAAAGATTTGTATGCGGAAGAATTTGAAGATTTCTGAACCATTAATTTAGATAAATTTAATTGTCCTTCTGTAAGTCAAAATATGTAGTACTCTCCAGTTATTTTTAATTAATTAAGAACTAAACAAACAAAGTTGAATAAACACAGATATAAAAATATTTTTTTGTTTATGAGTTTTAAGAATAGGTCTAATGAGATCGGGTTATTTAAGTGTCCAGTTCAAAATATCAACAAGATTGCTCTGCTCATAAAAGAGAGGGGAGTTTTTACCAACTATTTATGATAGTGTTAGTTGAACTATTAACTCCTTAAAAGATTAATCTTAAAATGTGTTCACTATTTTGATTTTAATGCTAAGAAAGCCCGAAGAGTACAAGAAGGCAACGAAGAGTTTTAAAGACAATGGTATAATAGAAATGAATGGAATTTTTAAGCGAGGTACCTTAATACAATGCACGGGTGACTGTCATTTTACTCTATTTGATGAAAATAGAGGAATGGAAAAAATTCTTGGTAATAAATGAAGAAAAGATTTCATGAATGGATAATCCAAAATAAATTCTGTACTTCCGTTTGTCATTCTGCGAATGATGTCTTGACAACTCTGATTATAGAAGATGAAAAACTTTCTAAAAAAAAATAAATAAAATGAGAGATTAATGTATGATCAATTGAATAAAATTTTAAAGCAATATGCATTGTTGTTTTTTACTCTCTAAATTGTTCCATTAGTCTTAACCTATCCTATTCTTTGTTTATATTAAAAAATCTGGTGTGGCTGGTCGCACAGCGCACAACTTTGTGCTTGTCACGCCAGATTTTTGTGTCGAGATATATTTAGTTCAGCCAATATATTAGAATTCAAGATGTCAAATTTATAAACATGGGAAAATATTTATATTCTGTTTCCATAGCAACCATTTCTCCTATCTTTTCACAAGAGTAAAGTGTGCTTCAAACAATTTTCAGGGTAAAAATGAGAATATACATTTTAAAGAGCATCTAAAAAATAATTGATTTTTTTTAATTTTAATCAAAATCGTTTTTGAGAAATTCGAAAAAAACTGAAAAAGTACTTTAGTAAAGTACTAGTACTTTTTTGGTCGATTTTGCTTAAAAGCATATTTTCACGCCTCAGGAGGGTTCCTAACTTAAATATAAAATTTCAACCACCTAGCTCAATTCCTTCATGATTTAAATTGAACTCGACAGACAAACAGATAGACCATGTTGCGAAAACCACTTTCTTGGATTTAGGGAACCTCAAAACGAGTATATCCGTCAAAATCTCGACATCGAATTTTTGACATAAATCCAATACTTTCTCACTTATATATATATATATATATATAGGTAAGAGAAAGTAAGAAAAATGTTGTTTTTCAATAAAATAAATAAACATTTGTGTAGATAAATATTTGCATCATTTTTACATAAATTAATCATGTGGGGTTTTTCTAAGAGCAATAAAAGTCTTAGGAGTATTACATCTAGACATTCAACTACTAAAAGCCGACTGTTTTTTCAACGAAATAGTAAATTAAGAAAAATAAGTAAAATTATTGGCGATTCAAAAGGTGATTTTATGAGGAACTTTGGAAGTATGGTTTCAAATAAAGGACTATCTATTGAAGATTTCCAAATATTGCAGACACTTGGTGAAACCCCCTATTCAGTGGTTGTTTTAGCCCAACATTTAATGACAAATAGATATTATGCCCTCAAAATTTCTAAAAAAGTAAGTAACAATGGTTTATTATTTTTCTATAATACTATGCGCACCAAATTATATTTTATATAAATAATACAGCGCCCTCGGGCTGTGGTGTAGTTGGTAGCGTGCTTTCCTTCTATACCGAAGGTTCGCGGGTTCGGATACAAGGTAGATTTTATTTAAGCCATTTGGATACCAAATTTTTCATGGGGCAGGGAGCTTTCTGGGGGCCTTAGCCTTCTGGGGGGGGGGGGGCAGGCCCCCCTCCGGCACCCCCGTAGTTACGCCCATGATTTCGACACAAAAAATCTGGTGTGACAAACTCTCTTACCTTCGGTAAACGAAAGTTGTGTTCTGTGCGACCAGCACACCAGATTTTTAGAGATATTTTATCCAAATTGGCTTTCCGCTCTCTTATTTAAGCTAATAAAGAGAATGGACATTAGCCAAAAATTATTAAGATAATTCAGACCTCCCTGTTTACTCCAATATGAGGGTTAATCGGAAAATAAGCTTACAAGGCACGTAGTTCTGTCAAAAATTGGCAACACAATAGTAGAGGTTTTTAATTAAATATTTTATTAGATGAAGCTCAGTAACGTTTTTCCCAATTTTTCAATAGGATTTGGACCAAGAGGATCATTCAAAGTCAAAAGGTTTGTTAAAAACGTTTGACTTTTAATAAACCTCTTGGTACAAATTCTATTGAATACATATTTTATATTTTTTAAATTAATGATACCGGGAGACGTTCAACATGCTGATTCCTCGGGGTCACCCACCCGAGGAATTCGCGGCTCTTGGCCATCAGTTAACCACAACGATTGTGGTGAATGTGCTATACAACTTTGCCAGGGCACCCGGCTTAAACGACGAAAATTCAAAAGAGAAGTGAACGAACACAATGAGGAAGGCAGCCAGAAGTAATAAAAAACTAATATTATTTCATCGACGTTTCGGAAACGTCGACATAATAATATAAAAGTTATTTATTTCTGCTGGCTTGCTCATTTTGTTCCTTATTCAATGATCACCATAGCCATTTCTTTCTTCATTGAGAAGTGGAGGGCATTTTAAGGTTTCTAATGAACCTAAGTAAAAAATTAGGAAAGTGATAGAGAACTAATACAATTAAGATGAAAAACATTTTTCTCAAAAAATAAATAAATAAATTTAGAATAAATAAGTTTAAAAGTTGCCGTCCCCTCTTCCTGAACTAGATCAATATTAATATTCTTAAATACCTTCCAATCCAGATCTATCCGAAGTCATAAATGCAGGATGAAAAGTGGAAATGGTGGTGAATATGGAGAACAGTTTCCATGCTGGGTATTCTTGTTATTAGCCGGCTATTAAAGAGATCCAATCTCACTTTCTTTCTTTTGCTCAGGGGTCCACATCTTGTGGATACGTGGATGGCGACCACGAGCTACCCAAGCTGGGACTGGCAGTCCTTCTATTCTTTACATGTCAGTCCCTTTCTTCTATATTTTCAACAGGCGTCAGACCGTGCGACGGGCCGACTTGTTCTATTTCTTCCGGTCGCAAAAAAAAAAAAAACCTATTCCTCCGACCCCGCACCGGGGGAATAATAAGGGCGAGGATAGAAGAAGAATCCCACTTTCTTTCTTATGGACCTCAGTTGTATTGTTCAGTTGTTTATTTAAATATTGCAGGGCTAAATTTTTTTTCTTTTTCTCAACCTTTCTGACCATGTTTTTCTTTCTTGATTTTGCAGTAACGAGAGGAGAATTTCTATTTGATGTTGAAGAAATGTTAGAAACCCGACAATAATGTTAAATTACAGACCTAAAAAAATAGATAAACAAATTAGATCAAAACGAGTAGAAGTGATATATTTATTTATTTCTAATTATTTTTCAGGAAACCATTGTACATAAAAAAAGAATAGAACGTATTTACTGGGAGCGAGACATTGTTGGTGCAGTTAATTTTATTTTTACAAATTCTATGGATTTTTGTTTTCAAGATACCGGTCATATCTATTTTGCTTTACATTATTGTCCTGGAGGTGATCTCTATACACTTTTGAAAAAATATAAAAAATTTCAAGAATATCATGTATAAAAATAAAAGTGAGATGTAAAAAAACTATTGATATTAAAAACTAATTTGGATTATTTTTGTTGACAGGCAAAATTTTATGCAGCACAAGTTTATTTGGCTTTAGAATATCTACACCATTTGAATATTGTTCATCGAGATTTGACGCCAGAGCATATTTACTTAAATTCAGATGGATATATTAAATTGGGCGATTTTGGCTCTGCCAAGAAAGAAAGTATAATTTTCTATATTTTTTTTAGATATTTTTAATTTTATTTGTAGGTAAGTAAAAAACTTCAACTAGTAGTTGTAAATTTGTAGATATAGATAACGTTTTGGTTGGCCATCCAACAAAAATTATCTATAATTTTTATTAATTTCAAGCAATTATCTATACAGAGAACCTAAAAAATTAATGTAATACACAGGACTTCAAAATTTCTCAGTCAGTTCCTAGTCCTTAGTTAGTCACGTTTTTTCTTTTCAGTATATTTGGAAGTAATTTCTTTTAATTTAAAGGCTTTTTCGGCATCGGAGGCCATTTACTAGGTGTATACCTATGAAATGCGGATTTTGCTAATAGATGTCATGTCAAGTTTTTTTTCCAAGCATTTGCAGACAGTGTTACTTTAATACATTTTAATGAAGAAACATACCGTTTGCTTCTGGAAGTTTATCGTGAGCATCCGCATCTCAATACACTTGGGAACGCTGGTTTAATTGATTTAAAAGTGGCGATTTTGGCTTGGTAAACGAAGAACATGGAAAACCACCTAAAAATTCAATGATGTCGAATTGCACGAAGACATTAACGCAAAAACAAATAGCTGAAGTGAGTCAAAAAATCAACGTTAACATGCTATGGTAAAGATAGGAAAAGAAGGCACATGAGTTGAATGATCTGCATTTTTCATGATAATGCCCCGCACATACTGCGAAACCTGTCAAAGAATTGCTTTCTGATATGTCAAGCATGCCGCATATTCACCACAGATTTTCCGTAAGAATTACTAGTATAAAGTTTTTTCTTTTGGAGAGGAAAAATGTAGTTAATTAAACTTATTTATGGAACTTTTTAGTAATAATTTCTTTAAAGTAAATAGCACAGGAAAAATAACGTTATTTTTACTACCAAATTAAACTTCAAAGTTGTCTACCTAATGGTAATATTCATAGGTAAATATTTGGTGAAATTTACTCAAAGAATTTACTTATAAGTTTTTTACTCAAGAGTAAAAATGTTAGTAGCGCTACCGTGGCAAATATTACTTTAAAATAAAAATTACTTTGAAGTAATAAAATCAAGTAGCAGCCACCACTTTGTTACGGTAAAAGTGATAAAATTTTGACGTAATTTCGAAGTTATTTTCCCATAAAAAAACCCTTTAATATAACCTATAAGTAAGTCTAACCTAAAATAACTTATAAAAATAACTAAAAGGTAATATTTGTCACTGTAGAGTAAAAATGTCTCTTCAGTATTATTTTTAAGGAATTCTTACTATAAAAATAGTCAAAATGACTTAAAAGTGAAAAATAATACTTTAAAGTAATATTTAAATAAAGATGTCGTATTGTATAACGGTTAAATAATAATAACCTGCAATTAATGAAATAAACAATAATTTATGATAAATAAAGACCATTACTTACAAACTTATGTAAATTTGTACCTACCAAAATAATTAAACATGATTATTAGCGTTTTTGAAAATGTTGGTTTTATTTATTTTGAAATTTATAAAAAAATATTCATAAAACTACATATTTGTTAGGGCGCACAATTTTATTCGAAGTATAATCATTATATTTATCAAAAAAATTTCGAGCGTTTGTATTTTCTTCCAATCCATGTCCTCTTTGCCTGTGAATAAAATTTAACATTTTCGGCCATCTTCTTTTACCATTAAAATAGACATATTTCTTGATAAACTTGCATGATGCCATTTCTTTAAAATAATTTCCGAATATAAACGAATGGAAAGGAGGTTCAACTATCGAATAATTGGGAAAAATTACCAAACCTTCACGTAACCATTATGTACCTATTACGAATCTGTAACGTGATTATTACCGTTCCAGCTAAAGTTTTTGTGTGGTAAAAAGACCACAATCCTATTCCCCACTTTGGGAATAATCCGGTAATCATACCGATATAAATACGTTGGCTCTCTGGTAAAAATTATTTAAAGTTAACTTCAAGGTAACAGTGTAGTCATTTAAACTTTAAATGGTTGGGCAGACTTGGCTCCTTCGAACTTACACTTATTTCGTTTGATGACACATCGATTGGAGCATACTGTATTTGGAATAATACATTTTTGATTTTCCTCTTAAATTCAACGTGTTTTTATTTAATTAAAATATCCGCATTTCATAGATATACACCTGGTAGATTCTCAATTGGTTGGTATCCAATTCAATTGAAATAAATTTGTAACGAAGGAGATGTGATGCGAATCCCTGACTCTTAGCACAAGAGTGAAGAATACTTGTTAAGGTTGCATATAATTAGAATGTTTCCTTTACAGATAAAGCGTAATTCAAGAACGTATTCGTTCGTCAGCGGGACGAGTGACTATGTGGCTCCGGAGATGATTATTGGTAGAGGGCATGGATTGGCTACCGACTGGTGGGCTTTCGGTGTCCTCCTTTACGAAATGACAGTCGGTTACCCACCTTTTCTTATTGGTAATGAGGGCAATCTCGAGAAATATCAAATGATTTTGGAGGCCCAATATAAAATGCCCAACTTTTTAAGCCAAAATCTTCAAGATTTGATCAAAAGTCTTTTGCAGGTAAATTGTGTTAAAATTAGAATATCAGAAAGGTAAAAAGGAAGTTCATCAATTGAAATTTTCAATTAAAAAATTGCTTAGTTTTAATTTTATATTTTTAAATTATATTGTGATGATGAGTTTTGATCTTAATTTGAGGGGTTTAGAGCAAAAATGAACCAAGCCCACTTTTTAGCACTCTGGAATATTGAAATTCGGACATGGTTCATTATAAAACCGAATAACTACTATTATTTACTATCCAAAAAGCAAAAAATAAGGCAATAGTTCACTTTTGGACTTGACCCACTTTTGCTTTAAACCAATCATTTATAGGCATAAGTTATATATGATGACAAAAAGTTTTGTGCAAAAACGTTTTTGCTCAATCGGTGTGCGTTGGCATTGAGCAAAAGGTTTTGCTCTTGGACAAAATGTTTTGTCCGAAAACGTTTTTGCTCAATTGGTGTGCGTGCAGCCTTAGGGTATGTTTTTTTTCATAATGTTAGTAAACCACAGTGGAATATTTAAATATTTTTTTTTTTATAGTAATTGGTTAATTTTTGTTGTAGATAGATTTGTCCAAACGTTTGGGAAATCTTCTCCATAAAGGGGAGGATATACAATCACATAAATGGTTTGATGAAATAGATTTTATAGCAGTTCTGAATACGAATATTACAGCACCTTATATTCCAACTATACAAGATATAACTGATACGTCCAATTTCAAAACCATGAAAAAAATACGTATTAGAAATCCTGATATAGATATTTATGAAAAGGAATTTGAAGATTTCTGATGCATTGATACAAGAAAAATGTTCTCCAGTTATTCATAGAATTAAGAACAAAACCAAGCTGAATAAATGCATATAAAAATCTTTTTTTGTTGATGAGTTTTTAAGATAGATGCCTGCTGAGTACGGATCATTTACTAATTAGAAATGTCCTATATCAACAAACTTTGCCATTTTTGTCTGTCTTTATAGTGGAGGCTAAGTTTTCAATTATTCATGTTTAGCTGCACTATTAAATTATTCATTTTCTAATCACTTCTTTACCAACCTTCAACTTTATACCTTAATATTAAAGATATTTTTGTATAAATTTAATGTGAGGGAAAGTGACAGAGAGTCTTAATTAAATTACTTTAGTAACTGGTGTATAATGGTAATAAATGAAAGATTAGAAGTGACGTAACGTACCTGCCTCAAAGCAATACTCGTGTGACTGTCACTTTATATTATTTGATGAAAATAAAGAACAAATGGAAAAAATTCTTGGCAATGCATGAAGAAAAGATTGGATACTCCAAAAAGAATTCTCTATTTCTGATTGTCATTCTGCGAATGATGTCTTGCCAATTTTGATTAGAGATGTTCTAAAAAAAATTATAAAGAGATGAATTAAATTATATAATAAATTGAATAAACTTTTCAAAAAGGAACATTATTATATGCCTGTTTTTTTTTTTTTCTCTCTAACTCAATGTATAATTTTTTCTCTTCTCACTAATGATTATATTATTTTTTTAACGGTTATTATCTAAATAAAGAGGAAAATTGTCTCTTTGGTCGAATCAGTCTCATCCTTTGATTATTTATTAAGCATAAGTTATCAATGTTTTGTCAAGGGAGAAGATCTAAATGGGGATTTGAGGACACCAAAAAATGAAACCATATCTTGATGTTTTTTAAAATTTCGCACATTTTACCACCTATATGAAATATATCAACGTCTTGTTCAAAAATTCTGGTGATCAATTGCGATTTACAAAGGACTAATGGCCTGTACAGTTCCCCAAGAGACATTAACTAGGCTAATTACTTAATCATTGTTTTTATCCGGAGTTGAATGTTTCTGTCAATCATAGAATTGAGTGACATGGTCAGTGACTCTCAGTGACGGCTCTACGGGGAAGGGGGGGGAGGGGCGCTTGCCCCACCGACAATGGCATCTGTCCCCCTGGATGCCCCCCAGTCAACTTGAAACCAAAGTCGTGGGATGATATATATAAATTTTTTATTTTTAGACAATATTGTTATTTAAACAATAATTCATTTTTTTTAATTTAATTCAATTTTTTTGTTTCTCTGTTGATATATAGCCTATATTAATATTTTGCCCCACTCTCATGGGCGTAACTTGGGGTCCCCCCCCCAGAAGGCTCCCTGCTCCAAGAAAAATTGAAACAATATGGGGTCTTCTAGGCCCCTCGGGGCCTCCCATGGCCCCCCAGCCAAATTCCCTAGATACGCCCATGCCCACTCCTGTCCCTCCTCTGAGAAAAAGCTAGCGCCGTCACTGATCATGGTACCTTATTAAAAATTCCCTTTATTTTTTTTTTTTATTGTTCCGGCCTTTAGCCCTTGGCCATCGGCACCATTACATTACAAGTCATATAGAATACATAATCAAAATACATAATCAAAAATTGCACATAACAAAACATATATACAAAAATAGATACATGTAAAAGAAAACGTTCATATAAAAAAAAGAGTGCATAAAAAAAAAAACATGAATATTAAGAACATTTGGAAAATTCCCTTTTATTTATTTTTTTTTTAAACATTCACACTTTTTTCTCATTCACACTCACACTCCACACACATTCACACAGTCTTTTCGGCAACTCTGGCCATTTAAGACTTTATACGATAACCGTTGTAATTAATAAATGTATTTGGGGTTCAGGCATTTCTATTTAAGCCATCTGGTAATTCCCTTTTAAAATATACTGTATGTAATGTCAATTGTTATTTTTGCCTAATTTAATTTCAATTTTCTTGGTGCAGATAAAGTTTGGAAATCTTATGCTAGTCGATAATAAATACTTATAAATATTATTAAATAATATTTATAATACAAATTTTGTATTATATAACTAGAAATAGAAATCTGAATAATTTTTTTCAAAATGGCTGATGAGTCTATGAGATCAAGTATTAAAATAAAAATTAAATAAGTTTTAATTACCTTGGAAGAATATGATGGTTTTAATCTTTTCACACATATCACAATTCAAGTTATTGAATAAATTTTAATATTTTCAAACCAAAAATAATAAGAAAATTTGATTGATTTTAAATAAAGTTTGCATAGAAAATTATTTTATGGAAAATTTCGAAGTAGAAGAAAGTTGAGGAGCTGAACTGCTAGCATGCGTCCGCCGCTAGAGAGCAGAGTTGATTTTTTATTTTATTCTCTGAAGATTTGATATTCTTTGCCCGAAACATTGGCCCGAAAATTGTAAATAAAATGTTCAAATTTTAAATTAAACAAAAATTCAAAAAAAAAAAGATAAAATCTCTTCTTAATAATTAAAAAAAATTTATATTTGATAAAATATTTTTTATTATAAAATTTTAGAAAAAAATCCATACATTTGTATATTTTCTTGGTTAGTATTTTTTAAAATAAAAATAAATAATAACTTTTAAAGTAGGAATGTATTTATAATAATTAAAAAAAAAAATTATTTGATATTTACAAAAAAAAAAAATGTTGATCTTCAGAAAGAATTATAATCAGCTAATTTTTTTTTGAAAGTCCCGCTTTCAAGGAAACGGAAATTGAATTTTTATAAATAAAAGCCGCTTGATTTAGCTTTTTATTTAATAAAAAATTAAACACTTTTAAAAAATTAATAAATTTATTTCTAATTAAAATATTTTAAAATACTTTATTTTTTATTATTATTTACTGGGTTTTTTTAATTGGCCCAGATGGTTTAATTTAAATCTTGTAAGATAAATGAATTTGATTTTTCTGCTCGGAGCAATGCTGAACGATGATTGGTTGATTATCTGGCGTTCTTGTCTCTTATTGGCTAACGCCACAAGCGGAGAGAGCGTCAACTAGTTTGACAACGGTTCATTTTTAAAAAAATGGCTGACACACAGCAGAGTAGATTTGAAAAATCTTTAGGTCTTTTAACAACAAGATTTGTTACATTATTACAAAAAGCAAGAGATGGAGTTCTTGATCTCAAAGTGGTAAGTATTTTTTTTTTTTAATTTTAATTTTTTAACAAACTTAATATTAATTTAAATTTTTTAAACACATGCTCTTTGTTTATCTTCTTCTATTATTCAAAAATATCATTTTATTCATTAAATTTTTTATTCCTAAGGCTGCTGATATTTTGGCTGTACGACAAAAAAGAAGAATATATGATATAACCAACGTACTTGAAGGAATTGGGTTGATTGAGAAAAAGAGTAAGAATAGCATTCAATGGAAGTAAGTGAGCATTATATTACCATATTATAATTGAGATTATATGATTGCCTTATTTCACAGAGGAGCTGGTCCTGGATGTAATACACAAGAAATTTCAGATAGATTGAATGTTTTGAAAAAAGAAATATCCAAATTAGAGGATCATGAAGACAAATTGGATAAACATCGACAGGTATAAAGTGAATTCTTTAAACATTTTTATACCCAATTGTATTCTACTTGATTAGCAAAATTTATCTTGACATATCAATATTAATAAGCAATCACTAGGATAGAATTCTCTCCATCACTCAAAAGTGTGATAAATTTTTTGTATAAATTTTGAATGTAAACAGATATTTTACAAAATATCTACCAACAAATTTCATATTTAAAAAATTCTTGTCATCAAGTTTTCCTCAAGTGTTAAATCACTGTTATTAGTTCTTTTAAATCAATTGTCTTATTGATTTTAATAGATGTAATGAAGATTAGGTGCTTTGTTATTTATCAGTTATAACTCTAAGTATATATATATATATATATATATATATGGAACAAGTTTTCTCGGTAGTGGTGGGGTGCTGAGTTTACTGACGTTGCTCTCCTTTGGAGCATTTTAGCATATATATATATATATATATATATATATATATATATATATAATCATCACTAGATACCATCTCTTTAAATTTTATATGTATCTCCGTGAAAAAATGGTTTTGAGTATATATATATACCAGGAGTATATATATATATATATATATATATATATATATATATATATATATATATATTTAAAACCTTTTGGAATGTTCATTAAATTTTTTCATATAACGATTAAAGCTATTAATATTTGAAGTTGAGTAGACCAAATACAGAAAAAAGTCTCACATCGCACACGTATTTCTAAAGTGACCCAACTCAAAAAGGTTTGTTGTGAGAAAATTACAAAAAACTATTAACTGAGCTTTACAACTTTTAAAATCACAACTAAAATTACTACAGTTTTATCACACTTACACACCAATAGTCAATGACAAATGTGTCACTTGTCAAATTAGCAACGGGCAGCTTCAAAACAAGAAGAGTGACACATATGATCTCTGTTGGGCGGGTATTAAGGCCAACTTTGTACACTTCAAATATTCCATGAAGAACTATGGTAATAACTCACAAAAACATTTTTTTGACTTATGTCACTTTAATAATCCGTGTAAGGAGGAGAGGATATTTATAAGGTGAAGGTGGTTGTGAAATAAAGACTTTAGTTTTACTTGGAGAATTTATTTGGAGGAAAAATCAACAAAGTTTTTACAACAATACTGACCATACATACAACTAAATAAACATATAAATATTCAGTGAATGTCTAATGAGATAGCAAAGAATATCTAACATAGCACCCCTTCATTTGCTATCTCATTTTTCATTCATTACAAATTTTTTTTCCATCGCAGTATAAAAATAATTCAAATTTTGCGACTTCGTTAGTGTATCTGTAAATATTTTTCCATGTTTATAAATTTTACGGCACAGTGAGGGGCAATATTAAGTCCCACCCATGCGTTTTCTACTTGTGATTATTTTATTGTTTTTATAAAAGAAAATGAAAATCTTTATTGGAAATTTTCCAGGTTTGAACCATGAAAGTTTCCATTTAAAAATATATAATATTTTTTTCAAAAACAATGAAATAATCACAAGTAGAAAAGGCATGGGTGGGACTTGATATTGTCCTTCACTTTACATCTTGAATTCTAATATATCGGCGAAAATATATGTAGGCACAAAAAATCTGGTGTTTCAAGCACAGTACACAACTTTCACTTACGGAAGGGATTTAGTAATTTTTCTATAATATAAAATAATTTTATTATGAAATTTCAAGATTTTTAAATTTTACAAACGTTCCAGAAGATAGTCCTGGGCCCATATGTTGGGAGGAGAGGAGATTTATAAAGTGGTGTTTGGCAAATAAAAATACTTTAGTTTCACTTGGAGAATTTATTACAACGTTTTTACAACAATAATAAAAGATATAGTGTTCAGTGAATGTCTAATGAGATAGCAAAGAATCTCTAACAATACGTGTGTGACATATTAACAAGGGGAAAAACTCTATCCTATTATTGTAATTTTTTAGATCCAAAAACTCGATTATAATACCAAAAATATAGAATATAAGATATAATGCGATTTTATACAGGGTTGTTCGGTTAAAACCACTGATTTAAACCGGTTTAACCGTTCAAGTTTTAATCGAATTTTGACCAGTGATTTTTATTGATAACCATTCATTGTGTGAGAGCTTTTTAAAATTAAATTCCGCAGTTAAAATAATTTAGAAAGAATAAATAAACGCAGATAAATATAATATTTGGTCGAGCCATTTATTTGTCTTAATCAACAAGTATGTTTTCAAATTTTATTTTATTTAATCAGGTTTTCTCGAAAAAGTGGGCCGAATTGTGCGTATTGACGGATGTTTTTAATGTTGACCTAATTAGAAGTGGCGCAGCAATTAAGTGTTGAATTTTATTTAATATAATAGTCAGATTTCCACTAGAAAAGTAGGCCTAATGATCCAGAATTGTTGAATGTTTTCAGTGGCGTGACATTTGGCAGATATGAAGATGATATCGTATTTTATTAACATTTGAATGAAGAAAAGTATACTCAATGATTCACTGGATGAATACGGGATGTTATCGCGGGTTGTTGAATGTTTTCAGAGGCATAGTAATTGGCATTTATGTAGATGATGTCGTATTTATTCACATTTGAATGAGGAAAAGTAAGCTTAATGATTCTCTGGATGTTTTCAGTGGCGAAGAATTTGGTAGGTACAATTATTATCGAATTTTTAATATTTTTACCAGGAAAAAGCAGACCTAATGATGCATAGTTGTTGGATGTTATCTGACTATTTTATTGCATTAATGGCGCAGTAATTGGCTAAAAAAAATAAAACAAAATATATGTTAATTCATTTGCTATAAGATGGATCTACCGAATGAAATGATATTGGTAAAATTTTTACTCACCTTTAATTATTATGACTCCTTGACCCTTCACTTCCCCTTCTCCTCTTCCATTTCCTCTCTTTTCCCTTCACATTTACCCATCCTTTTAGGGCTTTTTGCATTTTATTTCTATAGATACGTAGCCATTTTTAGATTAGGATGGAATTCTTAATTGTTACAAAGCTAAGTAACTATAGAAATAAAATGCAAAAAGCCCTAAAAGGAAGGGTAAATGTGAAGGGAAGAGAGAGGAAGAAGAAATGGAAGAGGGGAAGGGGAAGGGTCAAGGAGTCATGATAATTAAAGGTGAGTAAAAATTTTACCAATATCATTTCATTCGGTAAATCCATCTTATAGCAAAAGAATTAACATATATTTTTTTAAATTTTTTTTGCCAATTATTGCGCCATTAATGCGATAAAATAGGCATATAATATCCAACAACTATCCATCATTAGGTCTGCTTTTTCCTGGTAAAAATATAAAAAATTCGAAAATATTGTTCCTACCAAATTCTTCGCCACTGAAAACATCCAGTAATCATCCAGTCAATCATCAAGTATACTTTTCCTAATTCAAATGTGAATAAATACGACTTCATCTTCATTACTGCCAATTACTACACCTCTGAAAACATTTAACAAACCGGGATAACATTCAGTAACCATCCAGTGAATCATTAAGTATACTTTTCCTAATTCAAATGTGAATAAATACGATAACATCTTCATAACTTCTAATTACTACGCCACTGAAAATATTCAATAACCCTGGATCATTAGGCCTACTTTTCTAGTGGAAATCTGACTATTATATTAAATAAAATTCAACAACTTAATTGCTGCGCCACTTCTAATTGGAACATTGAAAACATCCGTCACTACTACATAATTCGGCGAATTTTTTCGACAAAACCTGATTGAATAAAATAGAATTTGAAAACATACTTGTGATTGTGACAAATAAATGGCTCGACCAAATATTATCTGCGTTTTTTATTTATTAATATTTATATATATTCATTTATTATTTATTGTATAAATAGTATAAATATAGATGCTTCAAATTAAATAAAACTTAATAAACTAAAAGATATTTATAGAATTCTTATTGCAGATGGAAGGAAAATAAATCAAGATCAATCACTGGACAAAAGAATGAAACTCCAATCCATTTTACACATATACATACACTTTGTTCAATGAAATTTTACAAAAATTTCATTTTTGTTTTAGTGGGTACAACAAAGTATAAAAAATATTAGTGAAGATGTTTTGAACTGTCATTTGGCTTATGTATCTCACGATGATATTTGTGAATCTTTCCCTGAACAGACTATGTTAGGAATTCAAGCCCCATATGGAACTCAACTTGAAGTCCCATCTCTTGATTCTGACGAGGTAAGAAAGAAAGAAAGAACTATTAATAACAATTAAATATATATATTGTAGATAGAAAGGAATAAAGCAAGAGCGAATTGAGCTATTTTTATTTCGTTTATTAGGCACTTTAAGCCGACGTTTCTGTCAGATTTGCGACCATCTTCAGGGCTGAAGTGTCCTTCTGACTGAGGAGTTTTATTGACACACTAATAAACGAAATAAAAATAGCTGCAATCGCTCTTTCTTTATTCCTTACTACAAGATCTACTCAGCTATCCACCCCACACTAATAAATATATATTTATAATATATACATTTTCAGGCAAAAAATGGTGTCCCAAAATATAAAATATTTTTAAAATCAAGTTCGGGACCAATTAATGTTTTCCTAGTCAACAAAGAACTCGAAGATATGAGACCAAATTTCGAAACAGATATAATAAAACCAATTAAAATCAAGGTATGTATCAAAAGAGAAATGCAAAATGCAAAAGTCGAATTTTCGCAAATTCTACTTTCAAATTTTTTATTCATTTATAGTTTTTATTATCATATTATTTTAATTATAAATAGATATAAGACATTTTGACATCGCGGTTACTAACTACAATAAAACACAGTTTCTACAGCTGTCATCGGATTCACTTTGATCCCCTAACTGATCATCTTATCAGGCGAATTCATCACCTGATGACAGCTGTAGAAATAGTGGGCAAAACATTTCATTGTATTTTGGAGTTTAAGGCTCTAGGAGGCGACTCGGCTCGGATAAGCTGGGGCTTAGTAATTAGAGGTAAAATTGGACTCGAGTTCGAACCCGACTTGCAGCAAAAATTCAACCAAGTCGAGCGCCTCTACTGGAGCAATGGGAATATAATCCCCTCCAGTTCCAGGCATCTAGCCTAGGGCCTGAGGGATGGGCATGAACCATTCCTAGATTGAACCTCTCCAGGGGCCTTGTACCCTGTGATCTATTTGTAAAAATTACAACATTTCGACCACTCATTCTGTGGCCTTCTTCAGGTACAATTCAGATAAGATTACAATGGTTGTTTTATCTGTAACAACCTTTGTAGCTTAACTTGTACCTGAAGAAGGCCACAGAATGAGTGGTCGAAACATTGAAATTTTTACAAATAAATCTCAGTTCAATGGAAAATAAAATTCTTTTATTAATTTTATTGTATTTTTATTAATAATTTATTAATTACTAAATAATAAACCAAACCATTATTAATGCCAAAAGGTCTTTTATTTTTAATAATAACATTCATCAATCTTAATTATTAATTATTAATAAATAAACAAATTTTATTTTTCTCTAGGAAGAACCCATTCAAACTGTTATTTTAGAAAAGAAAGATAAGGTGGAGGTAAATATTATTCATTATTTATAATTTATAATAATAATTTTTTGAAATAAAATAATTCTTATCAATTTTTAGGAGGAATCACCGAGACCACAATCACCTGCCATAAAAAAACGCCGAGGGCCAGGGAGGCCTCCAAAACAACCAAGAATTGAACCTCCAGATGCTATTGATAGATGCGATACAGATATTTTGAACACTCTTATTCCTAATTCTACAGTACCAGGTGAATTATCCATCAAACCTAAGTGATTTTATAAAAAAATTTTTTTTTCTTTATATTATTTATTAATTTTAGATGTTCAAATGACTGACATTGAAGGAGAACTTTTTGAAGATAGTAAGTATCAAATATATAATCGCCCCAAAATTTTTCAGAACGATAGACATTTAATTTTTCTTTTAGTATGGTTTTTATTTTCTCTTACCCTATATATGGGAGTTTTTAATTATAGACCACATTTTTATATCAACTATTTATTAAAAATATAAATAACTGTACAACGTTTCGTCTACTTAATCTGCAGTCGTTTTAAGTACTGTGCACTTGATCTGACTCAAGTGAACTAACCTCTTAGGAACCAGTGGCGGATCCAGAGGTGTTTCTCGGGGAGGGGGGGGGGGGTAATCTGGAGTGACTGGTCGCACAGCACACATTTTTTTCTTAATTTCGGTAATTTAAAGGCGCATTCTGTACTTGTTTGCCAGAATATAAATACAAATCAAATTTTTAAGTATTAATTTTTAAAATTTTACATTCAAAATACATTTTTTTTTTTTCAAAAAAAAGTATTTTTTTCAAATCTCAGGGGGTAATACCCCCTTTACCCCCCCCCCCCCTTCTATCCGCCCTTGTTAGGAACCTTTACGTGAATTTTATATACAACGAGGGTAGCGCCACAATCATTCCTATGAATTTGCATCTAACTTCATAGGAATGACTGTAGATGGCGCTGACGTATATGAAATTCACGTAACGTTCCCTTAGAGGTTAGTTCACTTAAGTCTGAACAAATGCACTTTACTTGAAAACGGGTGCAGAATAAGCAGCGTAAACGTTGTATACCATTTATATTTTTAATAAATAATTAATAACAAAAATGTGATCTATTGTATAATTAAAAACTCCCATAATAATAATAATAGTACAAGCCACAAAAACTTTAATAAACACAATTTTAATATTGTTTTCTTTCTTTTTCAGTTTTTGGTCCAATGATGCAACTTAGTCCCCCACCAAACGATAAAGATTATTATTATAATTTGGATGAAAATGAAGGATTATTTGAACTATTTGACGTAGAGTTGAATTATAAATAATATAAAAAGTATTATATATATATTATAAATTCATTTAATTTTTAACTTTATTTTTCGATGGCACATAAAATTTTATGTAATGACAGAAATCTAATTGTTGACACCAAGGACCTGAGGAAGTAGACGTCGGTTGCTTAATGATCTTAATACCGCTGAAAAATAAATTATTCTTTCTTCCCCATCCAATGAAAGCCAGGCTGCCCCAAAATAATTTTTTTTTCCTTTTCAAATTTTTTTTAATCATTCCTTCTTATAAATTAAATAACTATTAACTATGTAATATATTTATACCAAATAATGACCTGTTTTATTTTATTTTTTTCTTTGCTTGAAAAAAAATTTTATTTCTTTTCTAATTTTATTTATATACTCTTAAATTTTAATAATAAAAAAAATTTTAAAAAGTTAATAAAATATTTTTATATAAAAAATCACCCTTATTAATTTCTTTTTAGAAACTGATGCGGAGGGGGGAAGGTTTTTTTTCTCTCATCTGTCAAATCGCTCATTTGCTGCAATATCGTCATAATTCAAAAATCGCACTTACTGAGTTATTGGCAGAGTGAGGATAACAAAAAAAAATCTCTTATTCTATCTGGCGGAGGGACTTGTCTGAGCTTTTCATACTCGCAGCAAAATATCTAATCTAAAAATAGCAAATTTTTTTCAAACTTCTTTGTTGACTTCAAAATCGTAATATTTTCAGTTAAAAAGAAGCTTTGTGGAAGGCAGGGACGGAACTACGAAATTTTTTAGGGGGGCAAAATTTAATTTGCCGCCCCCATCTTAAAATTTTCTATACAAAATTCATATTATTTTATTTTTTATTTTTCATTTTTTTATTTTAGGGGCGCCAAAGTTTTAGAAGCGAGAAAGCTTTTGAGAATTAGTTTTTTAATATGTCTACTTAATAATTAAAAGTATTCTATTATATATAAGTGAATGGTGTTGTCATTTCAACCACTGCATCTAAAAAAAAATAACTCGGGTATTTTATAATATTGGTAAGGAGGGGGCTTTGCACCGCCTAACAAGTCTCCTGCCCAGGACACATCTTTCAGTTACTGAAGGAAAGATTAAAAATTGTTTACCGTGCGACCACTCAAATGAGATTTTTTATTTTGCATATATAGCCGTTTTTTCTTGATTTCTACTAGTCAAACGATCTAATAATGACATGTAAAAGGATTAAATGTATTCTACTCAAAAAAAAAAAAAAAATTCATCTAATCTATCTAATCTAATAATGTTAAACGAGCAATGTACGTTTGTTTGTCAGCACAACAGTTCTCGAAAACGGCTCTAACGATTTTTTAAATGCTTTCTAGTACTTTACTGATGTACTTTTTTAGTTTTTCCAATTTTCTTAAAAAATCACTTTGATTTTTTTCTAATTTTAAGTAACAATATGAAATTAAGCTAAGTTTTGTCTTTGGGATACTTCGAGTACTATTATAATACTTTTTTAGATGTTTTCCAATTTTGACAAAAGAAAAAACCATCGAGCTCCAGCTCGGTCATCCCGGAACTAGAATATTAAACTGTACAATAATAAATGTGTCAGGAAGAGGAGATGTTAGAGACTTATTTTGGAAAAATTCGAATCATTTCATTTTATTGAAAAATATTGTAATTTGTAGAAAGAAACAGTGGTGTTACAATTAATAAATTATGTAGAAGGTGGGAGACTCAATTTTTATAATATTTATAGGCAGTGGCGTAGTGAGCTTAACTCGCGCCCGGGGCACAATATTTTTGAGCGCCCCCCCCCATTCGAAAACCAATAAAATTATACAGGGGCGTATATAGAAATTTTCCGGGGGGGGGGCGAACTCACAAAATTTTTCTGCCTGCGGAAAATTTTTTGCCCTGATGTTAAAATAATTTTAAATTTTTTTATAGGAGGCTAAATTTTGCGGAATTTTTCCCCTTCTTGCGGAAAAATTTTATTTTTTTTGCGGAACCAAATTTTCCCGTCGCGCGGAAAATTGAAAATGTTTTCCCAGACATTAAAATTATTTTTTGTTTTGCGGACCATTTGGCGCGCCCTTTGTGAGTAGCGCCCGGGGCATCATGACCCCCCTTGCCCCCCTCTCGCTACGCCACTGTTTATAGGCCTACTGTTTATATAAAGATTGAGGTAATTTTAAAACACATTATTTAATTTTCAATAAAGACCAATAATGGGCTTGAATCGGATGAATTCACTCCTTATGGCTTTAATCTAAGGACCATTAAAGTGGGTCATGGAGCGTGAGAGTTTAAGAGCAAAGGTGTATCTTTAAAAAAAAAGACAAATTTACGGATCAAATTATTTATAGGAATCTTAAAAAGGAAATTTTGTCTCTTTGAGATAAAAATAAATTTTATTTCATCATTTTTTAAAAATAAATTAGGGTGCAGGGGGGAAACCTAGGGCAACCTATTCACGAAGGATGATCGAATGACGTCAATTCATCACTGACAACAGACTAACCCTTTGCGCATGCGCAAAATTCGCCTGATTCATCACCCCATTTTTTACATATGGATATATTTGTTAATTTTGATTTATACATTAATTATTTTTAATATTAATATATTTTTTTTTAATTTTCAGATATGGATCTTTATAACCAATGTGGAATAAATTAAAAGAAAAATGAATTCATAAAATATTGCAATAAATTCAAAAGTTTTAATCATCATGAGACCTTGACATTAATAGGAAGATTTTCAGTCCAAATGTTCAGCATTATGTAAGGAGAAAATTTCTTAATGAAATTTTTAAATAACAATATCATTTCGGCTCAAGATTTTGAATAAGAATCAACTAAAAATATTTTGTTATCATCCTCTGTTCTTTATTTATTTACAAAAATGAGCGCTGTCTTTTCGAAAATTGTATCTATAACACGAAAATATCCCATTGTAAAGGGGATGATATCTTATGCCACTATATGGCCCACTGCAAGTTTAATACAGCAAAAAATAATGGGAAAAGAATTGGATTATGGACAGGCAGCGCGATATTGCTTTTATGGAACATTTTTTGTTGCGCCTCCTTTATATATTTGGATTCGATTCGCTGGAAAAATTTGGCCTGGAAATACTCTCAAGACTGCCGTAACAAAGGTAATTAAAACAATTTCTCAGTTTTTTTATTTGTATTGTTGAAAAATATTTCTTTTTTTAGGCATTAGTGGAACAAGTTTCTTATGGACCGGCGGCGATGATGGCTTTTTTCTTTGGTATGAGCCTTTTAGAATTAAAAACAGTCGATGAAGCAATCCATGAAGTACAAGTAAAATTTCTACCAACGTACAAGGTATTTATTTTGAATATTTCTGCTGGTTTGTTGCATGATAAATAGGATTATGTTGGGAAAGGATTGAATATAGCAAGTTCTCTTTTATTATCTTATTTTTTTAAATTTCAGGTAGGTGTATGTGTCTGGCCAATATTACAGACAATAAATTTCTCTATGATCCCGGAAAGAAACCGAGTTCCTTTTGTTAGTATTTGTAGTCTTATGTGGACTTCATTTCTGGCTTATATGAAACATTTAGATGCTAAAGCCATGGCCCATGTCAAAACTCAAAGTACTCCTAAGCTACAATTACAAAAATATTAGGAATTTCAATTTTTAATTTAATTAATTTAATTTATTTATAAAGGTACTACTACATGATGCAGTATTTATTTTAAAAAAATGCTATTACCTGTGATTTAAATGAATATATTTTTCCATAAATGATAAATATATATTAAAGATCTTTTAATGAATAAAAAATTTAATAAAAACTTACATTTTATTTTATCCTTTATTCTTTCCTAAATAAGAACAAGTTAAAATATACTTTTACAAATTTGACAATTTGATGAAACTTGACAATTATTTATTTTCTTTGATTTTGAATTTAGTCTCTTTGATCTTTTCTCTTTTAACCACAGAGATATATATATATATATATAGCTTTTAACTTGTTCTTCTTCTTGTTCACTTTTTTACGGAAGTAATTTTTTAAAAATCACATTTTTTATTTATAATTAATTATGATAAAAATTGATCAATTTTTTTTATCTTTTTTTAAATAAATGTCAAGCCAATTTTATAAGAACCCTGATATCACCTCGTTCATTCTTCTTTTTCTCTCTCTTGATGTAATTAGAATAATTGCCAAATTTTTCAAAAAAAGATGAATTTATGAAATTCAATTATTATTAGAATCTTATACTAGAATTAATTAATTACTTTTTATTTTCATTCATAAATGGAGCCTTGAATCTCGTTCATTTTATGTGTAGATAATTTCAGAATTTTTAGTAAGTGACATGTTTTGCAATCATTGCTAACTTCATTAACTTCCATATTGACATTTCATATTATATTTTCTTTTATTATTATTAAGTATATATTAAAATTTTCGAAAAATATATTTAATAGCCTTTATATTATTATTCAAAAATGGGGGCTTTAAGTAGTAGACAACATGCAGGAGTAGAGGAGGTCGATATAGTTTCAAATCATGCTTATAAATATCCACCTCGTTCAGGTAAGCTTCTCTTTCTCTTCTCGAATGAATATTTTATAAATTCATATTTAATAATATTTGTCAATTTTTAGGAAATTATTTTGGAAGTCATTTTATCATGGGCGGCGAAAGATTTGATACGCCACAACCAGAAGCATATCTTTTTGGTGAAAATGCAGATTTAAATTTTCTTGGCAGTCGACCAACACCTGTAAGTGGCCTCAATTATAAGTGATTATTATAAAAAAAAATGTTTTTCTTTCAATTTTTTCATATATTTTAATATTGTCAATGACAGAGGAATAGCAATATTAAAAGCAAAGTAACTGACATTTTCAAGGGTTGGGGCAAAAAATTTTCTAAATAAAAGACAAACTGACATCACTAATTATGTATTCACAGTCCATATAAATTTTATAATATTTTCCGATATATTTTATTGTTTAATTGACATTTTCAGATAATAAACTAAATTTTATTCAAGAAGGTATATAGACATCCAATTTTGGGGCCTTGTTACAAAATAAATAGCAAATTTTTTCTAGAATTTTTCATTGTAAATATACAGCTAAAGTACTTCAAGGCTATTTTTGAAAGTATAATTTAATGAAAATAAAAAAATAGACCTTGAAATATTTTTATAGCAACAAATAATTAATTAATTTGTTATTTATTCAAATTATTCTTCATATATTTTATTTTTTTCTATACCTTATTCTTTTTTATTGACTAATTTTTTACCTTCTTTTTTTTATTAAAAAATGATAATGATACATTCTGCTTCTTGTTTTTTATTTATTAGTATTTTCGACACATTTAACCTGTTGGCATTGGATCAAGTTTTATAATATTACAATTGATCATGTTAATAACTGTGAGAGGAATTAAACTTTTTTATTTGATATCAACCCGTTTAAAAGATATTTGTTCATTTTGCAATTTCAGAATGTGAGTTTGTCTGTGAGTTTGATTTAAATCACAATGTGTAAAAAATATTTTTTAGATTTACTGATCTATATTTGGCATTTTTTATTAATACATTTATTATATGAAGTAAGTCGTTACCGTCAAGCGCTTGAAAATGTTATTCTAGAATTTTTTCTTTTATGCTTTTGAGAGAAAATCACTTATAATCAGATATGGCAGCGGCATAGGCATCAATATTAATGATCGTCTTTTTTTTTAAGTTCCCATATCCACCGCCACAAGCAAATGAACCAACAAAAACTCTTAAAAGTTTGGTAAATATTAGAAAAGAATCTTTACGTTTTGTCAAATCGCCTGATGCAATTAGCAAAATTGATGCTGATGTGGAAAGCGCTAAATCGTCACAGTTTAATATAGAATTTACTTTTGATTGCGATGCAAGATGTGCCATAACAATTTATTATTTCTGTAGCGAGGAATTTACATCTAATGGTGTTGTGTAAGTAATTTTTTAATTATTTTTCAGTTCATTTAAAAGAAATGGGAAATGACTGACATCGACTTTATTTTCAAATGTATTTGAACAAATCATCCATTGGAAGTTCCAACTATGAACAGTCAGTCATTTGACCAGAATTAATTTGAAAACCTGAAATATTGAACATTTCTCTATTGAATATAAAATCTTACTTTGTATATTTATTTTAGTTACAGTCCTAGAGACCCTACAATGAATTCAGAAACATATTTGTATAAACGAGGAGCGAATCAACAATTTTGTCAAGTGTCTCATACTTTTGATCCAAGCCTTTATACGGATGAAGATTTAATTTACAATCCCGATCGTGATCTTATACCTATTGCTATACATTGTGTTGCTGAAGAGAATCCGGAAGGTAATTTTACTTAAGAAAATTCATTAACTTGTTTATTTTTCAAACAATATTCCGAGTATCAAGAATCTACCCGAGTAAAGTGAAAGAGAAATTATAGTGTTATTTAGATTCCATTTATTCAGAAATAAGGCTATTCGTCGTTCATGGGGAATGGAGAATGAAAAAATAGTGAATATCCGAAAACATGACTAAAATTTGTGAAAATGGATAGAAGATCCTTAAAACAGGTTTTGAGCATTTTCTTTAAATAATTCGATATTATATTTCAAGGCCAGGAGAAAGGGGATATGAGGGTCCAAGAGCAAAGGAAAACTCCAATAGAAACCATCAAGATGGTGCAAAATTAATTAAATTAAGTAAAATTTATATCATTTGTTAGTAGTAGCTGGATAGATTTTTTGGCTCTATTCCTAATTAATAAGTTCTCAAAACGTGCTCTTTTGTAAAATAATTGTTTAGCTATATAATCACAAAACAGCAACTTGGGTGATTCAGTTGCTGCATCTTATTAGATAATAATCTTTACCTTAATATCTTGTCCAGTTTCAAAACATCGTCATCTTTATTTTTGTTTGTTTGAACGTATGTGCTTTATTTAATACGATCTTTATTTCATACATTCTCCTTGATTTTCCTTACTTTCCTTTTCTTTATTATTTCTAATCCATCCATCATGTAGATCTTCTTGCAGAACATAGACAATCACACACTACAATAGCCGTGGTAGAACGTCATTTGGATGGCTCTTATATGTTAAAAGCTCTTAAGCAAAAGCTTTATGTTGACGGACTCTGTTATTTGCTTCAAGAAATTTATGGAATTGAAAATAAAAATAATGATACTTCAAAGGTAATCAATCATTTCTTTTAGGGCGGCCATACACGATCGCTCCAAATGGATGTCATCCATTCACTACATGATATTCATTTATTCTCCCCACTCACGGTCAGTTTTTGGAGTGACATCGCTCCATTTTTGTTTATTTTGGACGGATGGAGCGATCGTGAATGGCCGCCCTTAGTTTTTTTCTTTTGACTGATTCGGGTTAAAGGTCTTCAGGTGTTATTGTTCGCATGTTTTTGCCGATAAGATGGCGTTAGGAGTCTTTAAAATTTAGCCAAAAAGTTCAACTAATACGAAAATTTACCGACAGATGGCAGGTTGAATGAATTTGTTTAATTTTCGTTGATCTTTTAATAATGAATAGTATATAAATATTTATTATATATTATATATCATTTATAACAGCATGAAAATATATAAATATAGGCTTATAAGTGATCTGATAATTCCGGCTGTTAGATTAGCCCGCCATCTTTTGCAAGAGTGCTGAAGAACTATTTGGCCGTTAATTTTTAAATAAATAAGAAATTTATTTTTTACTTTGTCACCATTTCATTTAATTATTAATGTTTAATTAATCGTAATTAAAAAAAAAGCATTCTATTATGTAAAATGCTCACGAATTTAAATTATTAAAAAAAAAAACTGCATAAAAATTAATACTTTAAATTGCCTCAGTAGTTTCGGACTAAAGATTCAAAGTGCCCTCTTGAAGCCCCATAAAGCCTAAGATGCTTAAATATCGTTATTCCATTCTAGACTGGAGGCGATGAAGATACAGAAGATAATGGATCTGAATGTGTTATTTGTATGTGCGATGTTCGTGATACTTTAATTCTACCATGTAGACATCTATGTCTTTGTAATTCATGCGCCGATTCTTTAAGATACCAGGTATTTTATTTTATTTTTACATTACTTTAATAAACTAATTTTATTATTGATATTTTTTAGGCTAACAACTGTCCTATTTGTCGAGCTCCTTTCAGAGCACTTCTTCAAATTAGAGCTTTACAGAAATCATCATCGATAGCGCCAGCTGCTGTTATTCCTCCCGAGGTCTGTTTTACTAAAATATTAGAAATTCATTAAAAAATAATCTTGTAGATTAGATGAAATGAATCTTCATATCAGAAAAAACTTTTATCTTCTTTATTCCAATGTAAATATTCCTTCCCATTTCAATTACTACTGCTTTTTATATATATATAATTGACCCGTTCGCACTGATCTGCCACTAGGGATTAAGAGCCTTAGGGGCCATTCATTAATTACGTAAGGGTCTTGAGGGGGAGGGGGGTTAAGAAAATTCTACCCCTGCTTATGTAGGAGGGAGGGTCGTAAAACTTATTCTTACGTAATACTTTTAAAAAATAAAAATTATTGATTTAAGTTGAACTGCAAGTTTTTATGGAACTGATCCTTTCCTAACATTTTATTATTTAGAAGAACGAGATAAAGTCTTACGTAATAAAGGGGAGGGGGGTTCGAGAAATCTTATGTATACTTACATGGGGGTAGGGGGGGTCAAAAATGACTAAAATTGTCCTTACGTAATTAATGAATTGCCCCTTACTTCCATAGTTTGAATGATAAATCTAAATTTTGGAGTTTAGGTTTTCACAGGTGTTATCATTAATAAAAGAATTTTGTTTTTGGTTTATCTGAGATTTTTACTTTTTTTTTTACCTATGTATATATGTAATATATATATAAAGAGAAAGTATTTCGCTCAGGGGCCCACATCTTGTGGGTACGTGGATGGCGACCACGAGCTGCCCGAGCTGGGACAGGCAGTCCTTCAGTTCTTTGTTTGTCTGTCTCTTCCTTCCTCTTTTCAACAGGCGTCAGACCGTGTGACGGGCCTGCCTGTCCTATTTCTTCCGGTCGCAACAAGGATAGGGCTGAAGGGAGAAAGTTAGGTCCGCCGACCCCGCATCGCTGGCAAGGACAGAAGAAGATATAAAGAGAAAGTATTGGATTCATGTCTAAAATTATATGTCGAGATTTTGATGGATTTGTGGTCACCTGAATCCAAAAAAGTGGTTTTCGCGACATGGTCTGTCTGTCTGTGAACGAAATATCTCAAGAACGAAAAGAGCTAGAAGATTGAAATTTTATATTTAAGTTAGTCACTCTCCTGGGATGTAACACGAAGCTTTTGAACAAAATCGACCAAAGAGTACTAGTATTTTACTGATGTGCTTTTTCAGTTTTTTTCGATTTTCTCAAAATTCGCTCTTAACGATTTTGATTGAAATTCAAAAATCTATTATTTTTAAGATGCTCTTCAAAACGTATATTCTCATTTCGCCCTCAAAATTGTTTAAAGCACACTTTACTTTTGTACTTCATAGGAAAGATAGAAGAAATGAATAAGAAATTATATATAATATTTAAGATATTATATATATCGCGTATGTGAGCCACGAAATTTATACCATTAAATATTTATTAATTCATACGCAGTGCTGTGGTCCAGTGGTAGGGCACTCTGAGTACAAATCGGAGGATCCCGTGGTTCGACTCCCGGCGGCACAACCTTATTTTTTCGGGTGTATGAATTAATAAATATTTAATAGGAGAAATGGTTTCTATGGTTACAAAATATAAATATTTTCCCATACTTATAAATTTTACATCAATCATTTTACATGTCAAAAAATCTGGTGTGACAAGCACAGTACACAACTTTCGGTTACCGAAAGGGTAAGAGAAAGTTGTGTTCTGTTCGACCAGTAACACCAGATTTTTAATAAAATAATTTTGTTTTCGGTTTAACTGTGGTTTTATTAATTTATTTAAATTTTATTATTAATTTTGCTTATTCAGGCGAGCTGCGAGAACATTCCGGCTGGCTACGAGGCAGTTTCTCTACTCGAGGCCCTGAATGGACCATGTCCCACACGGCCCGTTGCACCACCGCCTCCTCCTTCAGCAAATATACCTCATCACGAGCTGGCTGAGACACCCGAGCATCCAGAAACACCTGAGCAACAAGCAGCCGACGCGCTCAACAGGTCCTCCCACTCTTCCACCTCCATCTTCTAAGAGTATATACCAACACTTATGGTATACTTTTGTTTTATCAATCATTCGAATTGTTTTCCTTAAATTTTACTTCAGCTACTAACAACATCTTTTTCTACTACTTTTATTTTTTCACCTTCTTAAAATTTTTTTCTTACTAATAATAACATTATTTTTTTTAAATATCCTTGTTGGAATATCATTAATAAATTTTTTAACCGGTAATTTCTGAACAAGAAGAAGAATGTCTTGAAATCTAGAGCAACAAAGCTTAACAATAAAAATATGAGACACTTCCAGAAAGGATTTTCTATATCAAAATTAATAGTCCTATCAGTCAAATAAAATATATAAATAAAAATTATGGTGTCCAAATTCGGTATCCAAATGACTTAAATAAAATCATCGGACTGCCTGGGATCATTTCAAAGAGCGCCTAAAAAATTGATTTATGAATTTTATTCTAAATTCCATCAAAATCTCGACATAGTTTTTGACATGCATCCAATACTTTCTCTCTATATAGATTCTATTAAGGGGGGAGTCTCCAATGAGTCGATTTGAAGGGACGATTATTTGTCTAAGAGATGGCAACACCTTCGCTCCATTCCTAGCCCCTGCCAGCCCTCAGCCAGCACAAATCAGAAGCTCGTAGTATTAAGAAGCACCGGGGCCCGTTAATCTGTCTGGGGATCTGATCAACATATTTAAGTAAGAGAAAGTAAAAAAAAAAAAACAAGTCCAAAGTGTTGTCAAACAATGGACCAAAGAAATGGCGGAATACAATTTAAGAAGGAAGAAGACCACACCGAAAAATAGTATTGATTCTAATGTAGCTTTTGCAAAAATATATTATTTTATCGATTAAAAAGACCTATTATTACTTTCTGGACGTGCCTAGTAAATTGTAATAAACAAACTTAATAATTTTTTAAAAATTTAAATATTTAATCAATATATTCATTTAAAATGCCATTCCAATTATTAATTTTTATTTTATTTTCAGATCTAATTTGGAAAGAAATCCAGGTCCATTAAAATCACCAAATGCGACTTCATCTCCGCCAAATGATGGATGTTCAACTCCAGAAGTAATTTTTTTTTTACTTTTTCATAATCCCGTCTAACATATTTGGCTGGGATTCGTCTATGACCTCCTTTGCTATGATTTTAGACTTTTAGAAGGTTCTCTTTGCATTTGATTTATTAATTTGAACCAGAAATACCTAATTCAGAGAATATTCTCTTGTAATATTAACAGCAACTTCTCTTCGGATTATTTTATTTATACCACTTGCCCCTTACTCTTACTTCAAATGGCATCACGGATGAGGTGCATGCCATTCAGAAAAAGCGAATATCCTTCACTTTACCAAGCAAACACGCTTTTGGAAATAGCATTATCTTTTAAAATGTTCAATGAAACATTCATTGTTCATGTTATTTGAAGGATTGTTCCAACTTCAAGGCGTTTAGGGTCGTCTAGTAGTTGTCCGATTCAAGGGAAATATGTACAGTTTGCTTTTCTGTTTATTGGAATAAGATAAGAGGATGGGAGCAGCAAAATTTTGAGTTTCGGAAAATACCCTATAACTAAGGACCACCCTAGTGCGCATTTGTTAAAATCGGCCGATATTTTACGAACGATTTATCTATCTAAATGCGTAAGTCAGTGGATATCTTAAATAGGGTCCGACCGAAACTATACAAAATTCATATCATTTTACCTTTTTTTTTTTACTTTTCCTTCTTACCAAAATCATTTTTACTTTTCCGTCTGCTCTTTTTTTAGGTGCAAATCTCATTCGCTTTTTTTTGTGTGTAAGTCTCATCCCATCTTTTCAAACTCAGGTTTTGGTCGGCCGAAAGTTTGGGCTAGTTTTTGGCCGATACCGAAACCGGTGATTCCCAGTCTTTAACGATAAGTTGTACAGTTTAATCTGGCCGATTTTATTCACCGATATATTGCATGGAATAAAAAAAATTTTGTTCTACTAACAAACAGATTAACCAAGCGACAAATTTGCAGTTACATTTCTAACTGAAAATGAATAACTTCGGTCCATGTGTCTTTAATTTTCTTCTAACTCTAAGGCCGGTATTTCGGAGACTAAATGTAGGATGTCTAGATATCAACATGGAAAAATAGAATGTTCATTTTTATTTAACTCACTTTTAATAAATACCACTTTATTAATTTTATTTTTTAAATTTCAGTTCCGCATGTCGGTTCTTCTAAGCCGAGAAGAGGAACAAAACAAAGAGCCATTGTCATCAATCCCAGTTGCTTCCTCGACTCCTTCGGCGACACACGTAGCCTCTCCTCTTTTAGTACGACATTTGCCCGGTGGTCGACCTCGTGACAAAGCCACCGTTCTTCGTCCCCGTGATACAGTTCGTTTGGTCAACGAGAAAACGTCCTCATCATCACCCTCGACTGCACCAGTCAACGAGGTCATCAACTTACCTCCTTACGCCCACAACAAACCTCATATACCTAAAAATTATTATACTCATTTACCGAAACACTCCATGCATGCCTTATACTCCTTAATACAGGTAAATGCATTTATTATAAAACGCCTTTGGAATCGGCAAACTCTCTTCGAATTGAAATTTAATTTTTTTATTATTTTGATAAAAAATTTTTATATAAAGGAGAGAGTGCGCTTTTCCTCAAACTCTCTTCGTTATTTTATTTCCATTATTTATTTTTTTTTAAATTCAACTTCTTTCATTTTAAATAAATTATTAAGCACTTTGATAACTCATAAAAAACATTTCTCTTGAAAATTGTTTATACTTGCCGCTGTTATTATTCATGACGTCCTCTTATATAAAGAGTCGTAGAAAGATTTCCACACTTAAGAAATTATATTTCTTTATCCAGAATTTATTTCTAATTTGGTAAAAATAATACAATTTACTCATTAGTGTCAGAACTGACATGTTGTGTTTAAGGAGGGTTCCCGCTTCCTAAGGAAGAGTCATCACAGATATAATTGGATAATTAAAGGAATAGTAGAGCTCTACCAACAGCCCTTACCTTCTTTCTACATTCCAGTTGGACAATTTTTTTGTCATAACGTTGATTTGAATCTGTTTTCTTCATCTTAGGATTATAACATCTTTATTCCCAACTAAATTATGTTTACATATATTTTTGCAAATTTTAATTTAAAAAAATATAATTTTTGAAAATTATTATAATATAAAATATATCTTCACAGAAATGAAGAGGAATGCAGCCAGGTAGGAAACCTCTATTATTATTATTACAAAGCTTTTCGGCCAATTGCCATCTTCAGTTGTATAATCCCCCCCCCCCCCCTTCGGGTATATGACCTAATAAATATTTAATTATATAAATACTAGACGCAAAACCCCCGTGGGGGGGGGGGTGTTGTCTGGGGGGGGGGGCCCCCCCCCCCCCCCCTCCCCCCCTCCTTTATACATACCCGGTTACTCTTTTTTCCCTTTTCATTTTTATATTTAGGATTTTTTTGGTTATTAATTAACTATAAATTAAATTTTTTTTGTTTGTTAACCCTCCCTCCCCGGCCCCCCCCCCCCACAAAACATAAAACCAATCCCCTCAGATTCGAAATCAAAATTAAATAAAAAAAAAAAAAAAAAAAAGATAATAATTAAATTTTTTTACCGGGCCCCCCCCGGGGCCCCGAGGGGGGGTTGGTCCCCTCAGGGTTTGAACACGGTCTTAGGGCTTTATTATATAGTATGATCCTTCGTGGCTAACATAGCCTACGCGATGTATATAATATCTTAAATATTGTAGATGTAATTTCTTAATAATATTGAGATGATGGCTGAACTATTAACAAATATGAGTAGGATGACAGCCAGGAAAGATAATCAATCTTTATCTAATTTTATTACGATTGCCGACGTTTCGGACGAAAATCGCGTCCTTCCTCAGGACAATCGATAGTTAATGAAATACAGAGGAAACGTCAGCAATCGTAATAAAATTAGATAAAGATTGATTAAATTTTTGTCTGATTTCTTTCGTGGCTGCCATCCTACTCATATCTGTAATTTCCTATTTATGTATATTTGCATTGTTTTAAACAACTGTAGATGGCACAATAAAATTGGCTGAAAAGTTTTGTAATTAAGGAGTTTTTCGGAAGGGATCTGGGATTTTTTGAAAATTAGTCACTGAAATCTGCTTTTTTAGCTATCCTGAGACGAGAAAAATATTATCAAACTTAGCTTTTTAAATTCAAAACAAAAGTATTATGGGGTTAATAAACAATAGATAACATGTGGTGGGGCGGCGAGTAAAATTCCCCAATTTGGCCACATTTTCGGTTCATATTAGTAAAACCTGGACATTTTTCAGATCCGGACGCCAAACCGAACACGTGTTCCAAATCCGGACGTCTGGTAACCCTACGCATATATAGATTTGATTTGCATTTGCTTTGTTAACTGAGTTATTTAAATTTTAATTATTCCTTTCCTCGACATCTCCTAATTAACTATCAAATTCTAAATTAATTCATCCTAATAAAATTAACTTGTCCAAAAATATATAGGCTATATAATAAATTTTACTTAATAAATAAATACCACCAGTCATTGAACACCTCAGAAAACGATATACAAAACAATCCTTTAACCAAACATAGTCTCTAACATTGATAAAAAAATCTCCCCTTTAACGGACAAAGGATTAATACTGGATTTAAAATAAAATATCAAAAATCTTTGTAGATAAACGTTTATAAAGCCATAATCACACTGTATATACATTTTGACACTAATTACTGATCTAATTCTTCATGGACAGAATAAAATTCCTATTTTTAAAATTAATCTAAATTTCATAAAAAAAGGAGAGGAATTTTATTCCTTTCTTATTTTGTTTTAAATTAATTATAGAATTCTACTTACAGGGAGCAGATGATGATAGCGAAGCTGAGAAACTTTCTCCTCTTCTTGATGCCGCTACAAATACCGATGATGGCCCACAAAGGAGACTTACCCGACGCTCCCGACCAACGGTTGACGATGATGAGGACGAAGACGAGGACGATTCTACACAACAAACCGATTCGGCTGAATCCGCTGTCACCGCGCCTCTAACGGCTCACGTTCATTCCGGTAAATTTTTATTTTTTATATCAAAAATAGCGGATAATCATGTCTATTCTCCAAAAACAGACGTTAAAATTTAATATCTTAAATTGGGTGTTAAAAAGTAAAGTAATAAGACCAACTTTAAAGTTTTAACAGCGACGTTAACATTTTTAGCACCAGGTGATAATGATCCTCATGTTTTCTGCTTGTTCGTGTTTTTACATCACTCGATAACCGCCCATGCCCATTACTAACTTGATTTGTAATTCTCAATCCAGTAGGCCTATCTGACTCATCAACATTAAAAAATGCTATTCTCTGAACCAATTTTGCCCTCGGACTAGGTGTAGTTGTTAGCGTGCCTACCTACTATACCGAACGTCGCGGGTTCGGACCCCAGGCAGTCCGATGATTTTATTTAAGCCATTTGGATACCAAATGTCATTGAGCAATATACTCCAAAATTTTATAAATAAAGAGTGTAAGTTAGCGTAAATCGGTGTGCGTTGACCCATATAAAAGCATTGAAAAAACATATTTGCATATATGCACTCCTGATGATGACAGCAATGTCGAAACGCGTTAAGTAATTTTTAATTAAATCAATTTTTAAACAAATAACTTTGTGTTTATTTATTAGTATCATTCAAATTTGAGAGATACTATCCCGTTCACTAAATTGAAAAAACAGTTTTAAGCATGATTCGTAAAAAAATGTTTTGTCATTGAGCATTTTTGCTCAATCTCGGTGTGCGTTCAGCCTAACATGTTGCTTTTATCTCAAAACTATCAAAATCATAACCTTACTTTTTGGTTAAAGACGCCATTTTGATGCATTAAATACGGCGTTAAAATATTAAAGGAACCCCTCGACATGACATTAATTTTTAACACTTTTGACTAAATTTTAACGCTTTTGTGTTGAAGTTTTTTTTTACAGAATAGTAATTTGTGGCAAGGAGGTGTTAAAATAAATTAACGCTGATTTCAGATGTTATATTAAAACATTGAGATGATCAAGAGCTAGGCTATATTTTATTTTATTCCTTTTCTTAATATTCAAAGCAGACAAGAGCAATTCTTTAAAATACTGAAAAAAATACTTCTTACTTCTTTTCTTTTAGCTCGAGGAGGAGTTGAAGCGAATCAACCCGTCTCTGATTCCTGTCACGTTGCAACAACTCTAAGCGCTGCAGGTGGCGGCGATGATTCCGATTATTATACTCCTGAAGATCCCCCGGTTCTAAGTCCCCTTCATCATACTGATAAGGTGATGATGCACTGACAAACACCGGGTGCGTTCGACATTCTGGAAGAACTCCAGGTTCATTTATTATTTGCTCCAAAATATGTTTGTTTATTTTTTCGACGTCCCCCCTCCCCCTCATTTCGAAAAATTCATTCAGAGCATTTAAAATAATGTTCTGATTCTTTTTTCATTTTTATAACCTGCACGAAATTTTTTTTCTTCATTCTTTTTTATTGAAATGATTTTAAGATTTAAAAAATACAGTAGCGCATGTTTTTGAACAATTTTCTGATAATAAATGGAGAGACTTTAGCTTTGGAGGGGGATGAAATCGGCTAGTAAGCTAGAGTCAAAGGAAAATTTTAAAACTTTAAAATTGGAATTTTAAAAACAAATTGGAAGAACTCGAAGCAGGACATTCTCATTCGGTGCTTGTTAAATTGCAAGTCTTATTTTGTTAGGTGTTGCAACCTTTCGTCGTTGCAGAACGTCCCTCCTTCATCTAAATGTCGGCTATTTGCTCCTCCCCCTACTTGATATTTATTAGGC
>JAKCPI010004903.1:0-123879 GCA_023213315.1 Euborellia annulipes
ATTCTTAATCTTGAAATTGATCATACACACGACCTTGTCAGATTTCATAAAAAAATTATTAATAATTTGACTAATGAGACTTGCAACATATTGAACAACCCTGCACATAAGCAAATCTTCATTGCATGGTTAAACAATAAAAACAATAATTATGATAAAAAATTTAAAAAACTATTAAACAGCAAGTTTGATAAACTGATAAAAAAGCCTATAATACATGATCATTTGAATGAGATATCAGAAAGGGTAGTCAATCTTAGTTCCGAAGTTATGCCTCCTTATGTTAACAATACTCTTTCACTAGAACCCAAATTCAACCCCATTCTTACCAAACGCCAAAATAGAGCATTGGCCTTAGATACTCTTGCGTCTCTGGAAAAATCATTTGCTATATATAATTATATAAATTCTGATAATCCGATTGATGAAATAATTAAAAATAGAATTAGAATAAAAACGACCAACTTATTAATAAACTCTAGGCAAAAAGTTAACCGAAATAATCACCATCTAAAGGATTTATTTAAAGATGTTAAAAAAAACATATGAATTTAAAAAGAATAATCCCAATCTAATATTCTTACAATCAGACAAATCAAAAAAGTCTGTTATTATGAATAAAATAGACTACCAACAAAAAATGTATAACATTATTAATGATAATAAAACATATGTTCCAATAAAAAACGACCCAACAACTAGTCTTGAGAATAAAATTATTAATTTCATTAAAAAATTATATAAAAATGGAATATTCGACAAAAAAAGAATACAAAAATTTGCTACCACAATGCTCTGACATCCCTAGAATTTATGGACTCATTAAGCTACATAAACCATCTTTAGACCTAAGACCCGTAGTATCAACTACGAATGCTCCCAATAGAGCATTAGCAAAATTCCTTTCAACCCCGCTAAATACAATAATAGAAAATGATAATTATATAATTAAAAATTCATATGAGGCTAAAGAAAAACTAAAAAAAAAAAAAAAAAAATGAAAAACTAAAAATATTATCTTATCAAATGATTATATCCTAGTCTCATTCGATGTTAAAGCGCTGTTCAGCTCCATCCCTCTAGACCTACTCATGAACATAATAGATGAGTACTGGGCCCTTATTGAACCCAATACAAAGCTGAACAACGCTATTTTTAAAGAAGCATTACAACTATGCACAGGGCCGTTCCTGGCGGGCGTGCACTCCGTGCCAGCACGGAGGCGCCAGTCCCAAGGGCGCCGGAGGCGCCTTCAAGGGCGCCGGTGGCGCCTTCCAAAGGGCGCCGGTGGCGCCTTCCAAAGGAAGGCGAAGACGAAAAGCCAAAGGGCGACGGAGGCGCAAAGCCAAAGGGCGACGGAGGTGCAAAGCCAAAGGGCGACGGAGGCGCAAAGCCAAAGGGGCGACGGAGGCGCCTTCCAAAGGACGGCGGAGACTCAAAGCCAAAGGGCATTTTCGTGCCTGGGTCCTTGGTCCGTCGCAAGTGAGAAAAATGTATTTCAAAAGAATTGGCTGCCAATCATTTGAAATAATTGGCGTAACTATATTGAATGGCGCCCCCGCGGGTACAAGAATGTCGCCCCCCTCCATAAAAAAAAAAATTGTTAAATAAATGTAAATTTTAAATAGCTTTTTTATTTAAAAAAATAAAAGGGGAATGAATGACTTCCCCGAGACTTTCTCGTATATTCTCTCCGACCGTCCGTCGGTCTGTACACAAAAAAAGTACGGCCTGAGCTAAAGGTCGTAGAAAAATAATACTTACATATACCGATTCAGCATAAAAAACTGGTCCAGTGAAAAATAAGTTTTGGTTGCTAGCACTTCCGGTTTTTTAAATATTTAACATTTTTTAATTTTACATTTGGGTCATTCCACGTCAGTTCCAGGCCATTTCACCCAAAATCTCAGATTTTTATGAAACTTGGTATGTTTGTTCTATGTATAGAGATAAGTAACAGCACCAAATTTCAATTTTTTATCTCACTTAGTTTTCGAGTTATGGCACTTTAAAGTTTTGATTTTTTCACCTTCCGCGGCATGGACAATGCAAAACAAAATGTGACATGGAAGAGAAAATAATTTCTCATTTATTTATTTGACCACCAATCTAGATGAAATTTTTATGGTAGGTTCTTTAAACAATAAGGAATGAGAAAAAAAATATATCACGAATCTAAGTTATTCCTAAAATATAAAAAAAAATTCATATTGTTGATTTTTTTTTAGTTTTGAAAAATGCAAACATGGCTTAGCGCTAAAGCCAATATCTCCAAAAGGGAATGAGATATTCAAGAAATTTTTTTTCTAAATAACAGTGTGCAACAAGAAAAAAAGCCCCGAGAAAATTCCTTCAGATTCTTAAGATAAATGACCTCCTGAATCCAAATATGACCTTCGTTTTCCCCCAGGACGTACCGTTTTCGGGGGGTAGCCCCCTATTTATTTCCGCCCCTTTTTGTTAATTATAGGGCCACGAAAAAAATTTGGAGGGATGAAAAACAATAATTTAGCCTTAACATTTCTTCAGAAGGCCAAGAGAAGTGAAAAGTTAAAAAACATTAACATTTTGTTCCAAGGGGGGGGATGTGGGGGAGGATTTTGTCCCTTAAAATGCAAAAAAATCATTAAAAATATTCGATTTTTTCTGATTTTTCCCAAATTTTTCACTGATTTTCTACATATTCCAGCTGACAGACCCACCACACCCTTCCTTAAACATCTCTCAACTAAAAAAAATATATAGGACAAAGCGGGTGGGGTGTGGGCGATTCCGAAGCCCTTGCAAGAAGAATTTTTTTCAATTATTGACAAGAAATAATTTCTACCCCTTTAGATAAAATATGGAAATATTGAAGGACATAGAAGAATTCGTATATTTAAGTTTAAATTTGTAAAGATCAGCCCAAAAAAGTGAAAGTTATCCGCATATTTGCCAATTTGACCAACTGACCTGTGAATCTTCCATCTTCTTGCAAGGACTTTGGAATTGCCCACAGCCCATCCGCTTTATCCAATATATTTTTTTTAGTTGAAGGATGTTTACGGAAGGGTGAGGTGGGTCTGTCAGCTGGAATATGTAGAAAATCAGTGAAAAAATTGGGAAAAATCAGAAAAAATCGAATATTTTTAATGATTTTTTTGCATTTTAAGGGACAAAATCCTCCCCCACATCCCCCCCTTGGAACCAAATGTTAATGTTTTTTAACTTTTCACTTCTCTTGGCCTTCTGAAGAAATGTTAAGGCTAAAATATTCCTTTTCATCCCTCCAAATTTTTTCGTGGCCCTATAATTAACGAAAAGGAGTGGAAATAAGTAGGGGGCTACCCCCCGAAAACGGTACGTCCTGGGGGAAAACGAAGGTCATATTTGGATTCAGGAGGTCATTTTACTTAAGAATCTGAAGGAATTTTCTCGGGACCAGAAAAAAAGTTTCATTTTGTTGCACAGTATAATCTACATGAAATGGGCTTTAATTTAGTAAAATAAAAATTTTGTGTAATTTGTTCCCTCTATTTCTAAAGTTCATTACAAGTTTCAATATATAGTTTTACATGTTTAAAAGGTTTCAAGGGTAAAATGAAAATATACATTTTAAAGAGCATCTAAAAAATAATTGATTTATGAATTTTAATAAAAATTGTTGGAGCGAATTTTGAGAAAATTGAAAAAAAAAAAACTGAAAAAGTACATCAGTAAAGTACTAGTACTTTTTGGCCGATTTTGTTCAAAAGCTTATTTTGAGTGTCCGAAAGGGTGCCTATCTTAAATATAAAATTTCAACCTCCTATCTCAATCCTTTTATGCTTTCATTTAAACAATGTGTTTTCCTCTGTGTTCAGTAATAAGCAGACACACACACAGAGTTCATTTGAAATCATGAAAGAATTGAGCTAGGAGGTAATTTGAATAAATAAATATTTTTTTATTAATGAATATTTTTTCATTTTCCTTCTCTATGAAAAAGAGGATAGTGATAGTTCGCGTGGAGGAAATAAAGAATTATCAAAATCTAAGCTACCGTAGCATTCGCCAAACTTGAAAATCACTACAGGTCTAATCACTTTAAAAAAAAAAATTTCATAATATAGTTGGGGGGGGGGGGGGGCGCCAAAAATGACCTGGCACGGAGGCGACAACTTACCCAGGAACGGCCCTGACTATGCACTAATTTTAATTATATAAAATTTGAAGGGAAATACTAGAACCAAAGGGCTTGCCTTTCTTTTTCCTCTATGTTGACGATAGCCTTACGGCAGTAAAACAAAGCCAACTAAATATTTTTCTAGATGAACTAAATTCGTTCCACCCGGCCATTCAATTCACAATGGAGACGGAAAACAACGGCATGATTAATTTTTTGGACTTAAAGATACATAGAGACGCAAGAGGAAAACTTGAATTCGACATATTTAAGAAACCGGATACTAGTGATAGACTGACTAATTTCCACTCGCAGATACCCCTCACTTACAAAGTGAACGCTCTTAGCTATTTTATTGAAAGGGTGTTTAATATATGTGATGATCAATACATTCCTGAAAATCTCAATAATATAAGAACCATGGCCTTAAAAAACTCCTACCCCCTTATTTAGTCAATAGATTAATTAAAAATCTTGCCAATAAGAAAAAAACGAAACTAACTCAAAATAATGCTCTTATGCCATTCAATAAAAATACAACCAATCCCCAATCCGGACCTATTTATATCACATTCCCTTACATAGGTGGCATAACGGATACAATTAGGCACATTTTAAACAACATTGGAATTAGCCTAATTTCCAAACCAATGAACAGCCTGTTTGCCTTATATATATTTATTTATTTATTTATATGTGTACAAATTCTCTTAACAGATTTAATGTTCTATTTACAAAGAGAATAGGAGAGGAATGGAAGGAGATGCAGGGATCCTGCGCCTCTCATCCTTGAGCAATGGCCCTAACGAAAACATTTCTATTTTTTTCAAAGAAGTCCACACCGACCTCATTAGCGACCTCGTTGCCGAGTCTCAGAATTGTTGAGATCGGCGAACGGACTCCCAAATTTGTTCTGGAAAAATTTACACTGAAAAGAGGACCATACCTCCGCGAATATGCAGGCACAACTAACCCTATCTCCCCCAACATATTGATGTCATCAATATGACCATTCAGAATCCCGTGGAGATAGAGGAGGGAATTTTTCCTCCTTCTCTCCGCGAGTGACTCAAGTTGGTATAGAGTCAAAAGATGGTCATACCTGACATCATATGTGTAGAACCCAAATGCCCTGGAGAATAAGAACCTGAGGAACCTCTTCTGAATTTTCTCAATTGAGTCATTAAATGCCTCGGAGTGACCACTCCAAATGAGACAACCATACTCAATAACACTCCTCACCAGGGACGTATACAGGGTTTTAAGTGCATCCTGGGCTTTAATATATAGAGAGACTCTTCTAATTAATCCAAGTCTCTTAAGACATGTATTTTTGGTCACCTCAAAATGTTTCCTGAATCTCAATTCTGAATCAAGGTAGATTCCTAAGTCCCTCACCTCGCTCACCCTAAGGAGGGGACAGCCATTGATCTCATAATCAAAAGAGATACCCACCCTTCTCCTGGTAAATGAGATTGTTTGACACTTAGATATATTCAAATCAAGCCTATTAGAAGTGCACCACGAGACAAGGTTGTTAATATCTTCCTATAATTCTAGACAATCACTATCGCCATTAATAATACTAAATATTTTAATATCGTCTGCAAATAGGAGACATTGAGAATTTGTAAGGCAAGTGACAACATCGTTGATAAAGATGGTAAATAGCAGTGGGCCCAGATTGGAGCCCTGAGGAACCCCCTGATGGAGGAGAAAATTGTTTTTCAGAGAGGACCCCATCGTAGACTACTACCAACTTCCTATTTTCAAGATAGCTTTTGAAAAGGTTTAGCAGCGGAATAGAGAAGAATATATAACAACAAGGGACCCCCATCCCCTTAATGAGACATAAAAATATCATCTATAAAATACAATGCCTGGATTGCCAACAGTGTTACATCGGGCAAACTAAACGGTCGGCTCACAACAAGGACCCCATCCCCTTAATGAGACATAAAAATATCATCTATAAAATACAATGCCTGGATTGCCAACAGTGTTACATCGGGCAAACTAAACGGTCGGCTCACATTCGAGTACAAGAACATAAATACTCGGTTAGTAGTGGCAAAACCTCCACTGCTCTCGCACAACATGCCACTAATAACTGCCACCAGTTTGCCTTTGATGGTTTGAAAATTCTACATTATGAAGGCGACAGGCAAAAAAGAGAATTCCTTGAGAAATGCTATATATATCTCAATTCGACTCATGCTGTGAACCATCAGACAGATACTAAAGACCTTAATATGTATTATATAGCATTTCTCAAATAGAGGGGATGGTAACCCTTTTGTGATTTTTGTTTATGTATACAAAAAATTTTATCTCTTCTTTCTATAATTATTTTAACCTTTTGTATATTTTGGTGTATTTATTTTTATTTTTATATCAGTTAATGTTAGAGAAAGTGCAAAATTTCTTCTTAAAATTGAATTATATTTTAAAATTCATATTAGAATAAATCAATAAGGAGGTGCCATCTAATGACGCCCCTGGTTTTATATACCGCTTAGTACATTGGTTAGACCCTTTGAAACTCTTTTGGATTGATATTTGCCTTTGATGTATTCTGATCCACCATAAATGGTAATCAATAGAGCCATTTTATTCAAATATTCTTACCTTTATTTTTTCTTAAAAAGGTTTCTTTGACTTTTTAAATCATAATACTAAAACATTTTTAAAAAGAAGTTTTCAAGAACAATTTGTTTAAAGAAACAAATGTTGAATTAAAATAAAAAGAAATAAGTTAAGGTGTTTAAAAGAAAGAAAAAAAAAAAAATACACGCTTAATCTCATTACTCTAGAAAAAAGTTGAGACAAATAAAAATGAAATTGATCCCCGTGAGAAACCTCAAAACTTCAAGTTAAATTTATTTGATTAATCAAAACGCACAAATAAGAAAAAAAAAATTTTTTTTCATTCAAACAAATACAATCTGAAGAGTATTTGTTTAAACAAATTAACAAAGGAAAAGTTTTTTCATCTTATTCTCCAATCTTCTTGAAATTATATACTAAATAATTAATTTATATTGGATATGAAGTATTAATATATAAATAATTCAATGGTTCGCTTCCCGTCCTGCGCGAAAAGACAAAAATTACTTTGCCCTATTTCACTTTATATTCCCAGTATTCAGTCTGGTATGAAATTATTTTTAAACAATAGTCTAAAAAATTTGAAATGGAAAGATTTTAATCGAATATATTTTCATGTTTCATTTCGTTCTTTAATTATTCAGATATGTATAAAAATAAATTATTTCCATTATTTTTGGAATTTCCAAATCACAGCAAATATTTTAAAGGTTGGAATTATTTTTGGAATTCACATTTAAAAGAATTCGACAATTGCAGTTAAATTTAATATATAAATATTTATCTTGTTACTATTAATTACTGTTGGCCTAAGGCAGGCCAAGCCATTTACGTTTTCGCCTGCAAATCGTAACATGTTTGTCAGGAATAAAGGATATTTTATAAAAATGGTATTCAAAGGGAAATAAACTAATAATAAATTCAATACAGAATATTTCAAAAATCTAGTGTGATTGGTCGTATGAGAAAGATAAAACTATAGCATAGAATTTGAGAAGACTGCCTGCCATCCCTTCATTCCTTTTCTTTTTGCAAAGAATATATATTATAATTAATTATCACTCATTTCTCCTCCTCTCCCCACTCTCTTCCCCCTCTCGGAACGCCTTCTCCCTCTCTGACTAATTAGCCAATCAGAGGGCTGAAATTTTGGCCCCGCTCTAAAAAGGTAGATGAGATGCTTGGTCACCTCAGTAGGGGGGAGGCCCGTGATTAGTAATGAACCCGCGTTGCTCTGTGTAAGAAAACCGAAGCCACTTCATTTGCTAGGCAGCCATTACGGCGGCTGGTCACTTGGCCCACGCTCTCTTCATTTCTCAACGTTTTTACTTAGGTATTTCAATTCGAAATTACTAATTATTCATTTATTATACTCGTTAGTGGTTATATATTTATAATTAATATTAAAATTTAAGAATTTCACAATATTTGTTTTCAACCTTATATGATGCATGCATTCGTTTAATCTTTTTGTGTTTGGTTCTCGGGATTAATTGGCAATTTCTCTGCAAATCTTTTTAACCGATTTCTTAGATGAAAAATCTTTCGTAAATATTAATATGTACCAAATATGGGTTTATCACGAGTGGTCTAAATTAATGTTAGCTTGAGTGTTGTTAGGCCACTATATTAACATCTCTCACCATAATTGAATATTATTTTGTATAAAATTAAATAATAACCTTGTTAGTTAAAAGAAAGTGATTTCTTAAACTCAATGAAATGTTCTGAATAAGCCTAGTAGGCCTACTTACTAGGTCTACTGGTACAACAGGTCCATACCTGCTCATTCACTATAGGCATATATAAATGCTTAATAAATTACTAATAGTTGAAGGTAGAAATTATAAGCCTATATAATTATAGTAGGCGCTATTTTATTTTACCCTTTTAAGGTGAGGGTTTCGACCCCAATTGTCTTCATCAAATCATTTGTAGCTAATTATCGTTTTGCATGCCACATAACAAGGGCTTGTTGTCAATACATTCAAAAAAGAAAAAAATCTTAAAAATTTTCTAAAAGGCATTTGGTCTGGTGTTTATTAGGCCTAGATTATAATGATATTATTTTATACAGCCCCGAATTCTCTTTTGAACCATCTTGTTAAGATGATAATAATATTAAAAATATTCAATAAAGTTGCAAAACTTTTCCTCTTTTCTTAATTAAAGCTAATCATAGCATACCTATGGCATTGAGATGTACTGGCTCTGGAAAGAAATAAAATTTCAAAAGTTTCTTGATTTATGATATCGTATAACCCATTTATTTTCATTAAATCTTATCAAGTTTTTTCTTTTTTTATAGTCTAATGAAACATTTCAAATAAAAATATTTCAATTACTACACCGTATACAAAGGCAAACGTGTTTTGCGCAGTGGACATTTTATGATAGGGCTATTCTAATTTCTTAGTTAACTAAAATTTATTTTTTATTTTTAAACACTTGCATTTTCTGATAAAATTTATTTCTAGAAATACTATCAATATAAAAATTCTTCTTCCTTTGGGAACCCATATAATAACATATTTCTCTTTGCCTATCCAAATCTACGTGTTCTAATTCTCGTCATTACTTTCAGACAGCAGCCAGGCCACCTGCCACACTTCTTCTCTCAAGTCTTCAGTTATCATCTACAGTAGTGTCCTCGCTGCTCGGCACGTGCTCCAATCGCTCTCATTTGGTGAGTTACTTTTTAAATTTTTTCCTTTCTTACTTTTACTCAAATACATTATGATACCTTTTTTTTACATAATTTAATATAATGTAGGCTACGTATATTTAATATACGCCATTATTTTTAAATATTTACATACAAGAAAACCAATAAAGTTTATTTTAACAAATAACGAACTCTAAAAATCGGGCTCTTAACACACCTTCACAATAAAATATTATTGAAAAGTGGTGCCGATATATAAACTTTTTAAACTGTCCTGAATAATAGAAATGTTAGTTACTGATTAAATGCGTCTTATTTTTAATGTGGTCTATCAATATGATTCTTTCTTGATGAATATCCACTTATTCCAACGGGTTCAAAACTATTTGTCCAATTTTTTACTTTTTTTTTCTTATATCAACTTTATTTAATAGACCTTTAGTTATTCGTTTTTGGGTATATTTAAATCTATCCAGGGTAACTTCTCCCCATTGGAGTCCCTTTAATTTTTGCTTTTGCTAAGAAGGAACTTCTCACTCTGACGGTCCCTTGCCATTCCTTAGCTGCAATTTTTTTTTTGCTTGTTCCAGACATTTATTAACATATCTGGCTTGTTAAGTATTATATACACCAATTCATGAATAATTTTACATCTATATTTTAGAAATATTTAGATATAATTTGATTATGGTATATTTCTTTCTTTATTCTATTTACAAGAAACAATGGGTTTTAGAGGGACTTTAGCTTTAATTAATGTGATGCGGGACCTCTTGTCGGCGAAGTAAAATTATCCGTAGGGGCATTTTAGTCGGATTGGGTAAAAAGATTTTTAGATTTTTGGGTTTCGATTGAATACGATTCTTCAATATTTCCCATTCAGGTTTATTCAGTAATTTTATTTATGATAATCGGATAAATATTACAAAATAAATAAAGTAATCTTAAATATAGTAAATAAATCGTTTCCCATTGTGTTTTTTTTTTTTTTTTTAAAAAAAACTTTCACACTTTTTCTCATTCACACTCACCTTCACACACACATTCACACAGTCTTTTCGGCAACTTAGGGCATTTAAGATTTTTAACGATACTCATATGTTTAATATATCTATTGGGGGTCCAAGCATTTCTATTTAAGCCATTTGGTATCCAAATGCCTTAAATAAAATCATCGGACTGCCTGGGGTCCGAACCCACGACTTTTGGTTTATGAGGTTAGCACTCTAACCCCCTACACCAATGGTTCCCAACCTGGGGGCGATCGCCCCCCAAGGGGGCGATTTGGGTTTTCAGGGGGGCGATAAATAAGCGGGGGGCGATTGGGGGGCGATGAGTATTCAAAGGGAGAAAAATTATTAGTTTACTAAAATTTAAAAAAATAAAAATCAAAGAGAAAAATCTCCTATTTACAGGATACAATCTAGAATTGAAACGTCACTTTTAGCTCAAATCTTAAATTTCAATTAAAAAAAATCATTTTCTTGAATTTGTTTTCCTCAGGGCCCCGGGCCCTTTAAGCTCAAATCAAGTTTGATCTTTTTCACGACTCAGGATAGCTAAAAACGTAGATTTCAGTGGGTAATTTTCAAAAAATTTTCCATACCCCCAGATTCCCCCCAGATATTCTCTGTCCGGATTTGGCCTCGATAATTTAAAACTTTGTAACTCTTTGTTTAGGGAATTTTGAAAAAAAATTTATATAACTTTATTTAAATAAATATTGTAAGCTATGTATATACCTATAACTATTTCAAAAGTTATGTCAAAAACTGTGTAAAAAAGTGTTGGCATGAAGGCCACAATAGCCTTTTACATACTAAAAAAAGAAAACTTTAAGTTTTTTTTTTGGGGGGGTGGGGGGCCGTATTACTAAGTAGCCCCGGGGCCCGTCAAGTCGGTCTGCGGCCCTGTATATAGACCTACGGTAATAAAATTGTTTAAAATAATAAAACTGCTTTATTATTTACACTTTACTTCAAATTAAAATTAGGCATACAGTGAAAATGTAAAGGGGGGCGATAGGTGTTAGTCAACCTCCAGAAAGGGGCGATGGGTCAAAAAGGTTGGGAACCACTGCCCTACACCAAGCCCCGAGGGCTTTTGTGTGGTTAAATGATTTTTTCTCAAAATCCCGTTTTTTATATCTATAACTTTGAAAGGCTGTAATTTTTTAGTTTTTGAGATATCATAGTGGTTTTGGTCTTAACCTTTTCTGGAAATTATCCTCACAATAAAATATCAATAACTCAATTAATGAAATTTCCGACAAGAGGTCCCTTTTCACTTTCAAATTTTAAAATTTATTCAAAACGTAGACTCACCGAGTAGGCCTACTGCAGATATTATTCAATAACGAGGTTTAGGCCTTTTCAGTACACAAATAAAAAATACACTTTTTTTTCAAAAAATCATATTTATTAAGGTTTAACAAACCAATGCAGGTTTCGACAGCTTCCAGCTTGTTTTCCTCAGTGTCGGGTTTGACAAACTGGAAGCTGTTGAAACCTGCATTGGTTTGTTAAACCAGCTTGTCTTCCTCTGTGTCGGGTTTGACAAACTGGAAGCTGTCGAAACCTGCATTGGTTTGTTAAACTTTTTAAAATAAATATGATTTTTTTGAAAAAAATTTTATTTTTTATTAGTGTACTGAAAACGCCACTACCTCGTTATTGTTTAAAATTTATTTTAAATATTAGGCTTCTTAGCTTACAAAAATTATTTGTTGAAAGATGACCATATCTCCAATTCATCTTTCAATTGTTAACTCCAGAACTTCTTGTTAATTTATCAAATGATCTGCTCTAGTGGAGTTCTGGTGCAAAAAATCGAAAGTCATTTGTATTACCTACCTACTTACAAGCAAAGCTGAAAGAATTTAGGCACCAAGATATCCTTAATTAATTTTTACATAGAAAATGTTTGATAAAATCATTGATACTTAGATAGCCTCTAGTTTTTTTTTTTTTTTTTTATTCAATCTTGTTCTCTCTTATCTAAACATTCTATTAATTTATTTCTAAAGAGTGAATATATTATCGTTAGTATGGTTAGAGTTTCTCTCCCCGGTTGGTTCGTGTTTATCTAGGTGGTCCAGGGACATCAAGGGTCGAAATGAGGCGGTGACCATTGACTTTCTTCCTCCCCCATAGGCAAGAACTCACATACACACACTCACACATACACATAATACCATTCGGACTCTCGGGTATCTCAATCCGCCGGATGTCCATGTCTTAATTACATGAACCTGGCCACGTGTTCCGGCGTCCAAACGACGCCATTACTAGCCGACCTAGACAAAGGGCCTGACGTACAATAATTATAGCACTGATTAGAATGATAATACATGGATACTTTAATCCGATTCTTAGATAAAAACTATCTTGGATGTCATCTGCGAACTTATAAATTTACTTTTAATGGATGTTAATGGCGTTAAATACAGGGAAAAGAAAGCAGGAATAATTTTTTTTTTCACTTTGTAAGAGGGATGCGTTATTTAATTCACTTTGGCCTTTTTTCTCAAGGTGTTCCATCTGAGCTGTTTTCTTTTATTGTATACGGTATATAGAGAAAGTATTCGGATCGCGAAAAATTCGATGTTTTTACTTTCTCTTTTTTTTTATAAAAAAAACATTCACACTTTTTCTCATTCACACTCATATTCCACACACATTCACACAGTCTTTTCGGCAACTGAGGCCATTTAAGACTTTTTACGATAATCAGTATGTTTAATATATCAATTGGGGGGTCCAGGCATTTTTATTTAAGTCATTTGGTACCCAAATGCCTTAAATAAAATTATCGGACTGCCTGGGGTCCGAACCCCGAGACGTTCGGTATAGAAGGTAGGCACGCTACCAACTACTCCAAGCCCCTTGGGCCCTCTTACCTATATATATGTTAATATACATAGAGAGAAAGTATTGGATTCATGACAAAAATTCGATGTCGAGATTTTGACGGATATACACGTTTTGAGGTCCGCTGAGTCCAAAAAAAGTGGTTTTCGCGACATGGTCTGTCTGTCTGTGAACAAAATAACTCAAGAACGAAAAGAGCTAGGAAGTTGAAATTTTATATTTAAGTTAGGCACCTCCATGGGACGTGACACGAAGCTTTTGAACAACATCGACCAAAGAGTACTAGTAGTTTACTGATGCACTTTTTTAGTTTTTTTCGATTTTCTATAAATTCGCTCCAACAATTTTGACTAAAATTCAAAAATCAATTATTTATTAGATTCTCTTTAAAATGTATATTCTCATTTTGTCATTGAAATCTTCTGAAGACCACTTTACTCTTGTACTCCATAGAAAAGATAGGAGAAATGGTTGCCATGGTAACAAAATTTAAATATTTTCCCATGTTTATAAATTTTGCATCTTTTTTTTTTTTTTTTTTTTATTAAAAACATTTACACTTTTTTCTCATTCACTCACTCACATTCACACAGTCTTTTCGGCAACTGAGGCCATTTAAGACTTTTTACGATAATCAGTATGTTTAATATATACAATTGGGGGGTTCAGGCATTTTTATTTAAGTCATTTGGTATCCAAATGCCTTTAAATAAAATTATCGGACTGCCTGGGGTCCGAACCCGAGACGTTCGGTATAGAAGGTAGGCACGCTACCAACTACACCAAGCCCCTTGGGCAATTTTGCATCTTGAAACTAATATATCGGCGGAAACTAAATATATCGGTGGAAAGTAGAGATATGTCAACAGGAAAAAATCTGGTGTAACAAGCACAGAACACAACTTTCGAATACCGAAGGTCAAGAGAAAGTTGTGTACTGTGTGACTAATCACACCAGATTTTTATTATTACCATTTAATCACTAATTCATAAAACGAGTTAAAACTTAATTCATTACTTATATAAATCTTTCCCCAAATTTAAAATTAAAATCAAGGGCGGTCCTTTGTTGGTAGGAGGGGGGGGGGGCATAGCCATCCAAAGAGCTTTAAATACGCTAGATATTTTTAATTCTTATTCTAAATAGTATTGAACTCTAGTTAAAATTAGTATTAATATTAAATAATATTTTAAATGATTCACTAGGTCAGCGTTTTCCAAACTGTGAGGCGCGCCTCCCTAGGGAGGCGCGGACTAGTCTAAGGGGAGGCGCGAATATTGGCCACCATGATCAATTTTCCAAATTGCTAGTTTTATAAATAAAATAATAAAATTTAGAAGTTTCTGGGACGGAGGTTTTACTTAATTAATATTGATAAATAAAAAAAATATTTTTATAGAAATTTATATTTTTTAGTATTAAAAATTTTTGTTTGTGTATTATTTTATTAAATGTGTGTGTGGGGGGGGGGCGTCATACGATTAAATGTTTTTAAGGGAGGTTAAAATTTGGAAACGACTGGCCTAAAGTAAGGCTCATTCTAGAAAATTATACTATGTGTAAAACCCAAATGAGATCCAGGGAAGTTTTTCAGGGTTTTAATTTTTTTTTTGACTAGACGCAAAGCTCGCCGAAGGCGATAGCATTGTTAATTATTTTATTTATTAGGATTGGATTTCAAATGGCTCAAATAAGAATGCCTGGGCCCCAAAATATATATATTCTTAATAACGGTTATCGTAAAAAGTCTTATATGGCCTAAGACTGTGAAAGTGTGTGTGAATTTGAGTGTGAATGGGAAAAAAGTGTGTGTTTAAAAAAAAAAAATTCTGATTGACTTTAGCATTGATTATGATTTCTTTTATTTTCATTGTCTCTCAATTTTTTTTTTGTTCAACTTTTAAAAATGTTCAGAATTAAATAAAAAAGTAAAAATTACTAGCAACACTTTTTTTTAATTATGCAAATATTTTCCATCTACTATTTAATGTGAAAAAAAAGATTGGATTAGGGGTTGAAAAATTGAAAAAAATGTTTTTTTTTTTTTTTATTTTTTTTTTAGCTAAATCGAAACAAAATAAATAGAAAACAATCAAAAAATAACGTTGATTATTATTTTTATTAGGGGGAATGAAGGGTTGATTATTTAAGAAAGGCCTTGGAATATTCCAAATTGTATCCAAACTTGTTGACATTTTTTCCATCTCTAAATATAGTTGGATTAGAACAAAAGGTATTTTTTTACTTTTAATAAAAAGGGAATTGTTATTTTCATCTATTTATTCCTATCGAAAGAGAGACAAGTCTCTCGTTCAGTCGAGTGGGTGGCCGGGCGGCAGGCGCGCCGAGCTGCTCTGTTTTTTTGTTGTGTTTGAAGTGAATCAAAGTGAATAATTAATATAGTGCAACCCTCCCTGACCTCACCGTCAGCCAACACACCCTCTTGAGAGTCTTATTAAAGGTAATTATTAAAAATTTTATCGTTGAAAAAAAGAAAATGATAGAAACAAATAATTTGACTGCGAAAAACGATTCTTTTGAATATGAAATTAAATTTTTGTATTTCACTATGGGTAGAGGGAGAATATAAGCTGTTGAAAGGGGAGGGGGGAGTGTAGGTGTCATTGCAAAAAAATAAGTTTTTTTTTTTATCTTTTCTTAAGTCACCATTATTTACAATTATATTCTTTCTATTTGGCCTATATTTTTGTTAATCAAATTTCCTTAATATACTTTTACACAGGGGTGGATTAAAGGTAGAAAATTAAAATAAAATAATTTCAAAATAAAATTAAAATTAAAATAATTTTTTATAAATGTATTCAAATTATTTTGAGAGTAATTTCGCGGTGAAGGCTCGCATTTCCTTAAAGGAGGGTGGGGGGGAGATATGAAGGCATTAACCAGGGGGGTTAATGCCCCATCCCCTATATTGCATAGAGATTTTTTTTTTAAATACTTTTACTAAAAAATAAGTGCATTCCGTTTGAGTTAAAATTTATATTCAATATTTAGCAAATAGCATAGTGGGGTAGAAACATTTTAATGTCATTCTAAAATTTCTTATTACTAGGGCGGAATTAATTTTTGAAGATTTCGAAACTCTCATAAACAGATAATAATAACACTGGGTAACTTAGGAACCCATAGGATGCCCTGCAGAATTTTTTTTTTCTTTAAAAAAAATCTGGTGTGACTGGCGCACAGCACACAACTTTCTCTTACCCTTCGGTAAGAGAAAGTTGGGCACTGTGCTGGTCACACCAGATTTTTTGTGTCGAGATATATTTAGTTTCCGATAGCACCTTAGTTTCAAACTTGCATTTTAAATGTTGACTGCTTCAAATAAACTATGGTTATTTTTCAAAATTTTAATCTCATATTTGGACATTTTATACACAATATAGAATCGTAAATAAATACAAAATTTCATAAGAATTGGAAAAAAAAATTTTAAATGCCTAAAAAGTTCTAAAGGGGACCCCCTTTTGAATCGAAATTAACATACAAATCCCTATAGGAAATTAACATTGTTCCTATGCGAAGATAAGGTGGAAAGGGAATTTAAAAAGAGTAGAGAGAGACGATAATGTTTGCAAGTGGGAGAGAGACATATATGTTTTCTTTGAAACAATTAAAGACACAAATAAATTTAAAATAAATGGGAATTTAAATAATAATTGATTTTTAATCTAATAAAAAGAAAAAGATTTAAATTCCGTTACCATGGCAACCATTTCTATCTTTCCTATGAAGAACAAGAGTAAAGTGGTCTTCAGAAGATTTCAACGGCAAAATGAGAATATACATTTTAAAGAGCATCTAAAAAATAGTTCATTTATGAATTTTAAAAAAAATCCTTGGAGGGGAATTTTGAGAAAATCGAAAAAAAACTGAAAAAGTACATCAGTAAAGTACTAGTACTTTTTGGCCGATTTTGTTCAAAAGCTTATTTTGAGCGTCTTGGGAAGGTACCTAAGTTAAATATAAAATTTCAATCCGGTAGCTCAATTCCTTCATGCTAAAAATCTGTCCACACATACAGCACACACACACACACACACACACACACATACATACATACACACACACAGACCAATTTGCGGGACCCACTTTTTTGGACTCAGGGGACCTCAAAACATGTATATCCATCAAAATCTCGACATCGAATTTTTGACATGATCGCAATACTTTCTCTCCTATATATTTCATATATAGGCTAAGAGAAAGTAATAAAACAGCTTACTTTTCGCTTTGGTTAAAGTCCTCCTCGGGGAAAATATTTTTTAAAAAAAAAAATGCTGGCTTCGTTTTTTCTAACTTTCATTCCTGATACAAATTCCACCAGCCATAAAATACCCTTATACCAGCCTTTCCAAACTGTGAGGCGCGGACTAGTCTAAGGGGAGGCGCGAATATTGACCACCAGGACCAATTTTCCAAATGATTGCTAGTTTTAATATAAATAAGAATAAATAAAAAAATATTTTTATATGCATTTATTAGCATAAAAAATTTTTGTTTTTGTATTATCTTATAAAATGGGGGGGGGAGGAGGGGAGGCGTCATAAGATTAATTATTTTTAAGCGAGGCGTGGTAGCATAAAGTTTGGAAACCACTGCACTAGGTGATATGTTTCTCTCAAACTAAATCTTTCAATCAATTTTATGTTCGCCTAGGCACGGTATTAACTTTTTTTGAACTCTCTCTTTATTGATCTTTATAAAAAATTCATCTTTCTTTCTGAATTTTCACTATAACAAAAAACTTTTTTCTTTGGATCACGCATCTAAAAAAAAGTAAAAAGGAGCATATTCTCTACAACGTGAGATAAATTCCTAGGGAATCCGTTTCATATCAAATCAAAAATTCGATAATCTTGTTTCTAAATTATGATACTCTTAGATTCTTCTTTTTAAAAACAATTAAAAACCAGTTTAGTAGGGTAGTCGAAATAAAAAATTTAATTTCTCTTATTCAAATTATCCACGCTTGGACTGGATTTTTTTTTCTAAATATGAACAAGCTTTTAGTATATATAATTAATTGTTTTAGGAAGCAATTGCCTCTGAACAAAATAAATACCAATCAATCAATCACTCTCCCACTCTCTTCCTCTATTCGTATATAAATGAAGCTATGTTACATGATAATAATAACAGATCAAAAAGTAATATAATATTAATTACATTAACCAAAGAAAATCTTATTAGTTTGGGCTTTGAATAAAAAAAAATTTTAGTATATATAATTAATTGTTTTAGGAAGCAATTGCCTCTGAACAAAATAAATACCAATCAATCAATCACTCTCCCACTCTCTTCCTCTATTCGTATATAAATGAAGCTATGTTACATGTAATAATAACAGATCAAAAAAGTAATATAATATTAATTACATTAACCAAAGAAAATCTTATTAGTTTGGGCTTTGAATAAAAAAAAAATAAAAAAAATCTGGTGTGACTGGCGCACAGCACACAACTTTCTCTTACCTTCGGTAATCGAAAGTTGTGTTCTGTGCTTGTCTCACCAGATTTTTTGTGTCGACATGTATTTAGTTTCCGACCATAGGATACGATTGAATTCAAGAAGTAAAATTTATAAGTATGGGAAAATATTTATATTTTGTTTCCATGGCAACCATTTCTCCTATCTTTTCTATGGAGTACAAGAGTAAAGTGGTCTTCAGAAGATTTCAATGACAAAATGAGAATATACATTTTATAGAGAATCTAAAAAATAATTGATTTTGAATTTTAAAAAAAATCGTTGGAGCAAATTTTGAGAAAATCGAAAAAAACTGAAAAAGTGCATCAGTAAAGTACTAGTACTCTTTGGTCGATTTTGTTCAAAAGCTTCGTGTCACGTCCCATGGGGGTGCCTAACTTAAATATAAAATTTCAGCTTCTAGCTCTTTTCGTTCTTGAGATATTTTGTTCACAGACACACAGACACACACCACCCCCCCCCCCCCCCCCACACCCCCCACACACACACACACACACACACACACACACACACACACACACAGAGAGAGAGAGAGAGAGAGACCATGTCGCGAAAACCACTTTTTTGGATTCAGGGGACCTCAAAACGTGTATATCCATCAAAATCTCGACATCGAATTTTTGACATGAAACCAATACTTTCTCTCTCTATATTAACATATATATAGAGGTAAGAGAAAGTAAAAATAAATAAAAAAAACAAACAAATATTTAGACCCTATGGCTCAAAAATTTTTTTTCAAATGATTAAGGGGGAACGGGAGCGAAGTGTTTACGTATGATTTTCCCGATAAGATGGCGTAGTGTGTCATAAAAAGTATGACCAAAAAATCAAGTAATTCAAAAATTTGCCAAGAGATGTCAGAATGGTAGCTAATAATATTTAATGCATTTGGTTGATTTTCATTGATCTTTTAACAATAAATACTTTATAAATGCTATTATATATTATGTATCTTTTATAAAAGCATAAAAATATATAAATATAGGCCAGATATAGGCTAATACAATATCGTCAGTTAGACTAGCCTGCTAACTATTACAAGAATGCTGAACTAATTTGATTTAAAACTTTCTTAATTAATATGTGATTAATAATAACAATAAATTCATTTTTAAATTTTAAAAAAATTAAAGATTACTAGCCGCGTCGCCCGCCTTCGGCGGGCCGTCTAGCCAGGGGCTTCGCCCCCTGGACCCCCTCCAGCTGGCTCGGGCCCGCCTGCGGCGGACCCTCGCCTTTTCTTAATTATGAGAACTCGTGGCGCCCGCCTTTGCATTTATACAGGGGGCTTCGCCCCCTGGACCCCCCGCCATCTGGCTCGGGCGCGCCTGCGGCGGACCCTCGCCTTTTCTTAATTATGAGAACCCGAGGCGCCCGCCTTTGCATTTAGACAGGGGGGCTTCGCCCCTGGTCCCCCTGCCAGCTGGCTCGGGCCGCCTGCGGCGGACCCTCGCCTTTGCTTCTTACTAATGAAAAGAAAAGAATTACTACCTATTCCAAACCAGTGCCTGTTTGAAGATTTGTTTACATTCATGGAATACACAAATGAAAAGAATACTTAAATATTTCTCTATACATTTCATATGGGAGAAATTGTAACTTTAAGAATTAATAACTCAAAAAGTTATATGAATTTCGGAATGAAAATAATTTTCCTGTAATCCCGAGAAGGTCTTCTTAAAGCATATAAAATTTCGTTTCAAAATTCCAACGGGAAGTTGCCCAATTAGAGCGTGACAGACAGACAGACAGACAGACGGACATTAGTGAATTATATATATAGATTGGGACTGATTGTTTTTTGTATTTGTTTGATAACAAAAAAATTAATTACGATAATTTTTTTATAAGTCATTAAAAAAATTATAGCTCGATGTCCCAATAATCTCTTATGAATTTAATTCATTTAAAAAAAAATCGCATTGAAAAATTCATTATAATAGTCTAGTTTTTTTAAAGTACGTTTAGACGTCGCTCCTGAACCCCCTTAACAGACAAAATAAGACGTGGTCACGTCAAAATAGATCTATCGGTATCATTATTAATTATTTTATTAACAAATTTTGTGAAAATACGTATATAATATGATTACAAAGAGAAAAAAAAATTAAAATTAAAATTTACGTTAATGCAAATATTTTTCCAAATAAGAAAAACAAACTTTTTTGAATTGAGTAATTGAATGGGGAAACCAAATGTTCGAAAATTAAAATATTATTCAGATTGATAAATTCATTGGTTCCTATTTACTGTTCCTGTTTATAAATCAAATATTATTTTTACCTTACAAATGCACATTTAGCGAGAAAAAAAAGATAGGATTTCGATATTTTTCACTGAGCTTTGTATAAGCCTATTTCAGACAAATAAAATGAATTTTTCTCGGATATAGGTTCTTAAACGGTGGTCTGCGGAACATTTCCGATTTTACTCAAATAACATATTTAATTTCATGTTTTTTATTCTATATCATTGATCTCTATAAATGCGCAAGACAATTTATTAAAGAAAACATTAAAACATTTTCACCAATATTTATATGAGATTTTTTTAGAAAAGAGTAAGGTAGTAAAGTACTCTTTGGCCGATTTTATATATTTACGCTTCAGGAGGATTTCTAACTTAAGTATAAACATTTCATATAAGTAGCTCATTTCCTTCTTGCTTTAAATTGAACACACCCACATACCATTTTGCGGGACCCATTTTTTTGGACCCAAAACGAGTATTTCCATCAAAATCTCAGCATCTTACTTTTTACAAGAATCCAATATTTCCTCTATATATTAAGAGAAAATAAAAATATTTGGGCTTAATGGGGTTCAGGAGCGACGACTAAACGTACTTAAAAAAAAAAACTAGACTATTATAAGGAATTGTTCAATACGGTTTTTTTAAAAATGAATTAAATTCATAAAGAGATTATTGGGACATCGAGCTATAATTTTTTTAATGACTTATAAAAAAATTAAGGAAATTAATTTTTTGTTATCAAGCAAATACAAAAAAAAAAAAACAATATGTCCCAATAATCTTTAATTTTTTTAAATTTAAAAATGAATTTATTGTTATTATTAATCACAAATTAATTGAGAAATGTTTAAAATAAGCTTAGGTGATTTATTTAAAAATCAACTGTCAAATTAGTTCAGAATTCTTGCAATAGATGACAGGCTAGTCTAACAGCTGATCCCCTAATTGCGTATATCTGGCCTATATTTATATATTTTTATGCTTTTATAAAAGATACATAATATATAATAGCATTTATAAAGTATTTATTGTTAAAAGATCAATGAAAATCAACCAAATGCATTAAATATTATTAGCTACCATTCTGACATCTCTTGGCAAATTTTTGAATTACTTGATTTTTTGGGCATACTTTTTATGACACACAACGCCCTCTTATCGGGAAAAACATGCGTAACACCTTTGGTCCTATTCCGCCTTGAGGCTTACAATTTTCAAATAAATTTGCAAAGAATCTTACATAAACATTCTGAAGTTTATTCAATTTCAAATGACCGAAACGTTGCATTTTATACAAATAAACAACTATTAACCAGAAATAATAATTTATTTATTTATTTATTTTTTTAATTACCATACCAAATAGCCGATAGAGATAATTCCAAACATAGTATTTAGTCAATTCCAAAAATCTAAACTTTTATAGGGGGCCAATTTTGAATTTTACTTGCTTTCATATTATCTTTCACCGAAAGAGAATGGGTTTATAATATAATTATAATGTTTATATATTTATATATACCTGAATAGCGCTGTTGGCGAAATATTTTGCACAAAAAGAAAAAATAAATTACAAGATCTTCTTCAACCTCTTGAGAATTGATTTTTTCCAAGAAAATTGCTTCCTCTGATGAAAACCCTCTCAGTTTTGATATATAATTATTAACCAAGCGATGAAATGGATCCCCTGTTCGAAGCTGTCAGAATTTCAGACTGCTGAGTGGTGATGGTCATCCAGGAAGAGATGCCTTATTATTTGGGGCCGAAGGGCTTAAGGGCATATACCATCGGCCTTCTTGGTCACGCCGACTTAAACCCCAATCACGAAATCGCGTCTACTAAAAAGAGTCTCCTATAAATAAAGCCATTAACCGTATCTTATGGAGAAGAACTTTGACCGGAGGGTCTAACCCACTAACGAGAAAGAAATACTTAACTAGGTGAAAATCCCTAATGTAGAACTCGTGCATCTGCTATGGACATGACCAATATATTGCATAAACAAAATTTTAAGATTACGGCATTTTTTTATTGTTTTTAGCCTCATGGCATTCACGATCGCCTATTTTTTTTATGAATATTAGAAAATGATATAATCATAATGATAACTATAAATTCGATTAAGTTAAATATATGTACGTCCGTACGCAGTGCTTGTTCTTGCCTCTTGTCCTAAGGAGTACGCATACCGTCTCATCCGATAAAAATTTATTTCATTTGAATTGGTTAACATTCAATTGAAATAAATAGGGTCGAGCTCTAAATGGCCCCTGATTATTAATTAACTACAAATACTAAAATACTATAAAATTTTTCATCTAATTGTCTGCAATCCAAATCCCTTGAAATTTAAGTTTTTTGAAATTCTAACCTTTTCCATTAGAGGGGGGGGGGGAGCAAATATGATAATCTTAAATAATCTACATATATTATTATTTATCCATCAGAGAAATAATTTCTAATCATAAATATTAATAAAGACACTAATTTATTTTTAATCTTTATTTAAAATGGATTTTGAATTATTAGAAAGTTTACTTTAAATTTGTCGTCGGTTATTTATTGTAAGGAATAAAATCGAATTTTTGACATGATCGCAATACTTTCTCTTTACATATAAGGTAAGAGAAAGTAAAATATATATTATTCATCAGATTTTATTTGACAAGACAACTGAATGCAAATTAACAGTTTAGATCACACTTCATCAGTGAAGACAATTTTAACTGAGAACATTGAATAAAAAAACTGGTGGGACTGGTCGCACAGCAGGCAACTTTCTCTTACTTTCGGTAATCGAAAGTGCGGTACTGTGCTTGTGACACCATATTTTTGAGTTTCCAACAGTACGGTACATTGGAATTTGAAAAATCTGGTGTAACTGGCGCACAGTACACAACTTTCTTTTAGCTTCGGTAATCGAAAGTTGTGTACTGTGCTTATCACACCAGTTTTTTTGTGTCGACATATATTTAGTTCCCGACAGTACGGAACATTTGAATTCTTTTTTTTTTTTTTTAAAAACACCCCCCCTTTTCTCCCCCTCCCCCCCCCCCCCCCACACCCCCTCCCCCGCTTTTTTGCAAACCCCCCCCTTAAAAATTTAAAAAAATCCTTTTTTATAAAAAAAAAAAATTAGGGGTCCAGCCATTCTTCTTTTATCCATTTTTATTCTAATTGCTTAAAAAAAAACATCCCCCCCCCCCGTCACCCCCCTGTTTGTCCCCCCCCCCCCCCAACATTTGAATTCAGATGTAAAATTTATAAGTATGGGAAAATATTTAAATTTTGTTACCATGGCAACCATTTCTCCTATCTTTTCTATGGAGTACAAGAGTAAAGTGGTCTTCAGAAGATTTCATTTACAAAATGAGAATATACATTTCAAAGAGCATCTAAAAAATAATTGATTTTTGAATTTTAAACAAAATCGTTGGAGCAAATTTTGAGAAAATCGAAAAAAACTGAACTACATCAGTAAAATACTAGTACATTTTGGCCGATTTTGATCAAAAACTTATTTTCACGCCCTAGGGAGGTGCCTAACTTAAATATAAAATTTCAACCTCCTAGTTCAATTTCTTCAATGTTTTAAATTGAACCCAGACAGACAGACCGTGTCGCGAAAACCACTTTTTTGGATTCAGGGGACCTCAAAACGTGTATATCCATCAAAATCTCGACATCGAATTTTTGACATGAATCCAATACTTTCTCTCTGCATATTAACATATACATATAGGTAAGAGAAAGTAAAAAATTCCTTAAAAAACTCTATATAGACTCCATATAAGCTTATATATTTGAAAGATGTCTTTATTCAAAAGCCAATAAGAATTGCTTAAGATTGTAATTAATCTTTCAAAGATAATGTTAAAGAAAGAGGGAAGAACAATTTTAAACTAATCAAAGTTAATTTCAAATAAATAGCTGAGAGTGATCATTAACCAAGGGTATTTTCTTATGAATAAAAGCCCTAGAGGGACGTGGAAAATTATAGGGTGTCTTTCACTCATCATATCAGAGATCCTTTTTGACACTTTGGCTAAGAAAATTAATTTCAGAGTACTAATTTCTAGAGCAATTTAAAATAAATCATTTGCTTGCCAGGTGTTACTCGACAATCTATGATTACTCAGAAGGAAGGGGTGCGTTTTACCGTATAACTCGATTATCTTTTAACCTATTTAAATGTCATTTTCTTATAAAAGAATTCTTTCGAAAATATTTGACAATGAAAAAAAAAAATAAAACAATTGCGTAAATTTAATTGTTAGTTGAAACAAAATTAAAAAAATAAGATCAAATAAGAAAAATCTGGTGTGACTGGTCGCACAGCACTTACCTTCGGTAATTGAAAGTTGTGCTGTGCTTGGCACACCAGATTTTTTGTATCATCATGGCAGCCATTTCTCCTCTTACCTAGGAAGTACCATCTATTGCAATAGTATTGAGAATAAAGCCCGGCAGTTAGTCAGCCCAAATGGTACACGTTCACTAATATATTAAAAAGATAAATTTTTATGGTAATAAAGGCCGATCGCCCTATTGTCTGCTTTGAAAAAGATATTTCTTAGACAGACCAGCTGCCATTTGGGCTGCCTAACTTCCGGGCTTTAATCTCAATACTATTGCAATAGATGGTACAAGAGTAAAGAGTGCTTCAAAAGATTTCAAGAGCAAAAAGAGAATATACATTTTAAAGAGCATCTGAAAAGAAATTTTAATCAAAATCTTTGGAGCGAATTTGATTTAAAAAAACTTGAAAAAATGCATCAGTAAAGCACTAGTACTTTTGGCCAATTTTGTTCGAAGCCCGCAGAAGGCGCGGCTAGTAAGATTTATTAAATTGTGTTATTAATTCAAATAAATAATAAGCCTGTTAATTAATTTTTTATTATAATTTATAATGTATGATTTTATAGAAGGCCAAAAATAGCTTGAATGTTAAATAAAGATTAAGTATATAAAATAATTATAATAGAGCCTAAGGAAGTTTATTTTTGCGATGTGCCTATCTTATTTAATTGACAGGAAAAGGTGTGAAAGCCATAAAGAAATATTGTTAAAGAAAACACAAATTTATTGCTCAACATCGTTTTATAAAATATGCAAATGCTATTCTTTATAATCTGATCACTGGATAGTCTATATTTCTTAGTGAGCCCTCATCGATGATCAGGCGCCAGTATCAGCTGTCGAGTTATTTTATCTTTGATCTTGAAGAATATGTTTGTGCTTGTCCCTTCGGGTGTTGGCTGGCTTAAATTAGATTCTCTTTTTCTCTTAACCTATTTTCTTATACGTTATTTTAATAGTTATTGGCGATGTTAAGGGAGGGAAGTAGGTAAAATTTCCTTGAATATTATTATTTATTGCCAAATTATAACGCAAGTCTTTGAATTTTACACCAATTACGAGAATATCAAAAACCATCTTTTCTATTCAGAAATTTCTTATAAATATGTTTTCTTAAGACTATAGGCTACCGAGTTTCGTGTTTGATTACTGTGGTAGTTCAGTAACCCAAATGACAGTCTACGACAATGCATCTATTTATCGCAAGACAAATGCAATGTTTGCACTTTTTTGATTAATTTTTTAGGCGACACATATAATAGATACTATCAAGAGATGCGATTAAATGTGCCTGGGTAATTATCATTTGCGACCTAGAAGGAGTAGTACAGGCCGGCCCGTCGCACGGTCTGACGCCTGTTGAAATAAAGAATGGAAGAGACTACTGATATGCAAAGAACAGATTAATACCAGTCCCAACTAGGGCACCTCCTAGAAGGCTTGAGGCCCCGCCCAGAAAGCTCCCTGTCCCAAGAAAAAATTGAGAAAATATGGGGCTTTCCAGGCCCTCCGGAGGATAGCTGGTCCCATGGCCTCCAGCCTATGATAAATAAAAAAAAAAAAAAAAAAAAAAAACTCAAAATTTGTGTACTTTTTTCAGTTTTTCGCTTATATCTCTTAAACTAAGCATATTTTGTGTACCATAATACATTAGAAAATTGTAGAGCATAAAATTTGCTAAAGTTAGGTTGATAAAACGAATTTACAGACCCAATATTAACCGAGATACGGCCGATCAAAATTTCATTTCGAGATATTTTGGACTTTTTCCAGTTTTTCGCTTATATCTCTTTGAACTTTTTTAATTTTTTTTTTTTTGCTTATATCTCGCAAACTAAACATATTTTGTGCACCATAGTACAATTCAAACGTATTTTGTCTTTGTTTTACATTCGCGGACTTGGCCTAACTTTGATCGGACTTACCTCGGTTAATATTGGGTTTACATATTCGTTTTAACAGCCAAATTTTAGCAAATTTAATGCTCTCATTGTATTGTACTCTGATGCACAAAATATGCTTAGTTTAGGAGATATAAAAAAATTAAAAACTGAAAAAAGTCCTAAAATTTTGAAGTTTTTGCAACCCCCTTCCCCTCTCCCCTTAAGTTAGCACATGTCCTCGAGGTCAAAAACTTTGGATAGATCCTAGAGTACCTCCCAAATAACTTGGTAAAAATCTCTACCAGCAAAAAGTGGCTCAACACATTTTTTTTTTGTTATCAGTCACACAATTCGATCATATGTTAAAATAAGCTGATTGGCATTTTGTTGTTGCCTTTGAGTTGAGTTTATAGGTAACTTATTAATAATTTGATTTAATAAATAACGAAGAGAATGAGTTGAATGATTCATTTCCATCTGTTTGGCGAAATTCATGGAACAACTAACTCGATTCGCTAAATAAAAAAAAAAAAAGTTCACGTGGGGGTGGATTGGCAGTCAGGGTGAAACTCAACCCCCGCTTGTCATAAACATGTATTCGGGAGCCCATTGTTTTTGTGCGGGCTACGGTTACAACATTGATTTGTTTCACTAATGTTGGTATAATTCCTCCCCACCACTCACACACCCATACTCTCATTCAACTCTCGAACGGAACATTATGCGCCCATCAGGCTTTTTTTTTTGTTTTTGTTTTATTTTTATATTTTTTTTTTTTTTTTGCCGATATGCCTCAGCCATATGGATAAATTACATGGACCAAACTATATCGCCTCCCATTGTCTTAGCTATATATGTAAAGCCATAACAAAGCCGCACTCTAGTTTGTTTTTCTTTTGTATTTCAAACCTTCACCAAATAAAAATAAAAAAAAGATAATTTAAACAAAAGTCTTTCAATTCGATAAAACTATTTTTATTTTACCACTGGCCGGGATCCCCTGGATCCTCGCTCGCCGAAGGCAAATTTATTCTTGCCTACTGGAAATTTTCAAATTTCCCTCTCTGGCTTAAATTTTAAATTACCCGCTCGCGATCCACTTCCTGCAACTCTAACCAATCAACGTCCTGATCGGCACATACACACAGACCGGAAGCTAGCCGCTAGCGCTTTATATATAGCAATGATTTTTCAGGATTATATATAGGAAAATAATTTCGATTTATTTTGGTTCTCAGAATCCAAAAATGATATAATTAAAAAAATATCTATATTTTTATTCGCCACCACTGTGGAATAGATCTCGCCTCTTGTGCTAGGAATTAAGAGTTTCACTTTTCGTTCCAAGGAATGAATTTTATATTGACTAAAAAGAATATGGACCCAAGGGAGGATACAAGGGGGATAATTACCTCCCCCCTGAGATTTAAAAAAAAATTAATTTGAATGTAAAATTTTAAAAATTAATACTTAAAAATTTGATTTGTATTTATATTCTGACAAACAAGTACAAAATGCGCTTTTAAATTACCGAAATTAAGAAAAAAATTGTGTGCTGTGCGACCAGTCACATCAGATCGGGGGGGCGAGGGGCCCCCTCCCCGGGAAACACCTCTGGATCCGCTCTTGTATGGACCATATGTATTATCATTTACTTGCTTGGGGTCTTGGATTGAATTTTATACTCAAGTAAAAATTAAATAAAAGATTTTTTATTTAATCTCCTGGCTGCAAAGTTCATTCGGTTTCTTGATTAAATCTCCACAGCCATAACACATTAAATATGGACCAGTTCTCCCTCAGTAATTTTTCAACACTCACACAAGAAATATTGATGTGATTTCTTTTTGTTTTGTTGTAATTGTATGTGTGTATTGTATTTGTTTGGACCTAGCCACCGAGGGCTGGTGCCTCCAAGCGGGTCGTTAATAAATTATTTATTTTATTTATTTAATATATCTTTATATATATTTTTTTATTTTTTTTTTTTGTCTCAATTACTGGTTAATTAATTTTAATAGAGGTCAAAAAGTTGTTATTTGATCTCAATAAAAATTAAATAACTATAGAATTTAATTAAATTTTATAAAAAAAAATATTGAGAGTACCCAATAGAGCTCTTCACATTCTAGGTCATAGTGATAGAATACTCCCCTCTTGTGCTACTGATCAGGGATTCCTCCTCCCAAATAAATTAGCTAAAGTAAAAAATGGCGGCGGGATCTAAGAGGAATGTCGAAAAAGACTTTGTACAAAAAAAAAAAAATGATGTATTTACTCTTATTAAAATATTACATTAATTGAAACGAATAGTTAGTGTTAACAAACAATGACAATTGAAACATAAATTGAAATTATATATTTTTTGAAAATATCGTAAATATTTTAATCTAATAATTGTTTTTTTTTTTTTTCAGGTATCTCTCCGGTATTTTCGTCGATTTATCTGCTCTCCAAATCTTCTGTCTCTTCAAAAGTGAATCCAAGCTGCCGGAGGTCTGTCATTTTGGTGAGTCAAAAATTTTTTTTAATTAGATGTAGGATGGTAGTTTATAGATATTGATGAAATTGAGAAAATATTTCCTACAAAATTTATTTAGCAATCTTCAAGAAATTTTATATGAATATAATTAGCTTAATCTTTTTTTTTTTAATTATTCTTTTTGGGACAGTAAATTTTTTAGTCTTGGCTAAATAAATTTTGGCCGAAACCTGGTGAGAAACTCATTCTCTCAACTCCAACAATTCTTTTTAAGTAGGCTCGTTTATTTTATATACCCACTTTTTTTTAACGGTAGCTATGCAGTTGACTAGTTTTAAAAGTGTACTAACCCCAAGGAGAAGAGGGTTGGAAAATTTTCCCACTTTATTATATAATTTAAAAAAATCTTAACACACAGTACCTAACTTTTTCTTACTTTAAGTTATGTACTGTGCTGTCACACCAGATTTTTTGTGTCGAGATATATTTAGTTTCCAATAGCACCTCAGTTCTAAACTTGACGACCTGAGTTTAATAAGTAAAAAAATATCAATTGATTCAAAATTCCCATAGGCTCTGTGTATTTTAAATGTTGACTGCTTGAAATAAACTCTGGTTATTTTTCAAAATGTTAATCTCATATTTGGATAATTTATACACAATAGAGAATCCTAAATAAATACAAAATTTCATAAGAATTGGAAAATTTTTTTTTAAATGTGTAAAAAGTTCCACAGGGGATCGATCCCCTTTTGAATCGAAATTAACATGCAAATCCCCATAGGGATTTAACATTAGCTCTATGGAAAGAAGAGCCGGAAACTGAATTTCAAAAATCTGAAATACTACATTAGTAAAGTGTACTTTTTTTAACACTCACACTTTTTTTCTCATTCACACTCACACACACATTCACAGTCTTTTCGGCAACTTAGGCCATTTAAGACTTTGACGATAACCGTTATTATTTATAATATCTATTGGGGGTTCAGGCATTTCTATTCAAGCCTGATATACTTTTTAAAGGACATCTAGAAAATAGTTGATTTATGAATTTTAATCAAAATCGTTAATTTAGAGAAAATCAAAAAAACTGAGGGGGGAAAAGTACTTAAAAAAATAAACATCCGTCTAAAAAATAATAAGATTATTTAAAATTTTGAATTATTTATGGTTGTTCTTTTATATAAAAAAACATTGTTTAGGTCTTTTATTAAAATCATTTTTTTTCTTAACTATATTATTAATTAGGTGTATTACTTTTCGAGTTTTATCTTTTTCAAGTCAACATTTCTTTTATCTCCGATCGATGCAATTTAAGTTCCTTTTTACAACGATTTTTCTTTTAACTTGACTTTTTAATTATCAATACTTTTCACTAAAAAATAAAAGCCAATAGCTTGAAGGTTTACTTTTTTTTGTTATTCTGATCTTCGGAATTCAAACAAATATCATATAAGTTTAATATTTATTAGCGGAAAATTTTATTGAGATCTGGCGACTGCATTGCACAATTCAACAGTTTCGGTTTTACAAAAAACCATCATCAGTCCTAAAATATATAAAAGTTATAAAAATTACATGCACACCCTCAAGTCAAATACATCGAATTATAAAATTTTTTTCCCTTTTTAAATACACAAAATTTTTATCCTTACAAAAATTCTTTTATAATATTATTGTTATTGTAACAAAAAAAAGTAAATTTTCAAGCTATTGGCTAATTAGAAATTAACTTTTGCTGTTTCCATCATAAGAGTAAAAAATAATAATTAACTTGCCTAATCAGTACTAGAGAAAAATAAACTGGAATGGTCACCACAAACAAAATTTTCGCTCACATACATTTCCCTATTTAAGATCTTGTCATATTTAATTGAAATCATTCGTTTCTTGTGAATCTCATTTAAAAGAAAACACGCAAATGAAGAAAGAAAGAATTTTCTTAATTGAATGAGAGAAATATTTTACCTTCGCAATTTCCACTCATAATGGACCAGCAAGCAATTAATAATAACTGACAGCTACAATTTAGTAATTTCAATTAAAATTATTTAAAAAAAAAATGATTAATATTTTATTTCCTTAGTTATTTTAAGAAAATGAGAAATCATTATTTAAAAAAAATAATAAATCATATTTAGACATGATATAAATAAAATGTTTTGAGGTGTGCGCCTCGCCATTTGCAAGTAGAATTGTATTTGTCCATCTTTCATAAGATAGAAAGAGAAAAATCGCAAGTGCCAACATTGCTTGTAGATAACTGGAAGTCATGGAGTGTAAATGTGTTTCATTCGGCTTATACTTTTCGCCGGTGTTTCCCACTCATCCATCAAATGAACGTGGCTGTTGTGGAAAATGCGCGCATAGTTGCCTTATCTCACGTGCTCTTGCCAATTCAACAGGGCCAAAAAAAAAGGGATGGGAGGAATTTAATCTACTTCAAAATGTGCGTTTGTGTGTAGGTGTGTGTTTATTTAACAAACTTTCCATTTTTTTTTTTTTTTTTTGTCATGATAAAAAATTGATTGGAATTTTTTTTTATAGATATTTGACTATTAAATAGCGAATTTTTAATTAATGCGATGTTTGTTTTTCTTACTTTCTTATCCGATTATTATCAAGGTCGGATACAAAAAGGGGGGGGGGTAATTACTGTGCGACCATTCCCATAAAAAAATCTCTGAATCCGCCCTTGATTCTTATATATTTTTACTTGCTGATTTCAAAAATCTATTAATCTCAGCAAAATAAATAAATTGGTATGTGAAATACGTACAGTATATAGAGAGAAAGTATTGGTTTTATGTCAAAAATTCGATGTCGAGATTTTGTTGGATATACTCGTTTTGAGTTCCCCTGAGTACAAAGAAGTGGGTTCGTGGGTGAACCCCGGGTTGTCTTTTCTCGATCGGTCGGTGCGTCCGAGTCCTACGGTTTGATTGAAAGTTCGATCTTCTGTATAGGTCAACAATAAAAGAAGCAAAAACAGTAGTAAGTACTTAGGGCCTATATTATCAAGATTCGCAGGAACTTTGACCAGGAGATTAAATAAAAATCTTTTATTTAATTTCTATTTACCGACGTTTCGGTCGCCAATCACCACCTTCATCATCGGAGACCTCCGAGTATGATAATATTTTTGTACAAATCAAAGTAAAGAGAAATTGTATATTTAATTGCAATGAATATTAAAATACCTAAGATCGTGTATAACGACAATATTCGCCCTGATGAAGGTTGTGATTGGCGACTGAAAATAGAATGTCGGCAAATAGAAATTAAATAAAAGATTTTTTTATTTAATCTCTGGCTCAAAGTCCCTGCGAATCTTGATTAAATCTCCACAGTATAAAAAAAAGTTTTTGAAAAAAAAAAAAAAAACGACTAAGAAAAAAATTCCGTTTAACAGGTACTATCAAAAATAATAATTTTTCAAGATGTTTTCCCTGATGAACACTCCAATAATGAAAATTAAAATTCGGTGGTACAAACCATTCCACATTTCTATTGTAAATAAGAACAAATGTATTAAATGTTCTGCCGACCTAACTAATCATTGCGTACGTGGACCGAGTATCGATACGAGTATTTTTGACCGATACTTACTTGGTACTCGATTCCAAAGTATCGATTCCAAAAGTACTTGGCATCGAAAGAAAAGTATCGAATAAATATTTATTTACGTATGTTCATCCCTAGGGTTACGTAAATTTTTTTATGGGGATATCTCAAATCCTTGGTGTATACCAATCGTCCACAAACCCTGGATCAGCTGAAGTACAATATTCGTGAAGCTATTGCCAAGATCGACACTGAAATGCTGACCAAAGGGGTCCAAAACTTCAGATTTCGACTCTCCCAATTCATTGAGCAGATTGGGGGCCACCTTCAAGATATAATTTTCAAAAAGCAATGAAAAAAATTTAAATGTACCGCTATGTAAAAAAACAAAATAGTTAAGGTGCGCGTCACGGGGTGATAATTTTGGGGGATTCCAGCGGCCACAATTTTGAAGCTATCGACCTCAAATTTTTTTTTAATTAAAGCTATTTAAAATATCTACAACTTATAGAAGCCCTTTTTTTGATTTTCGAAAAAATACAATTTTTTTTTTTAGATTAATCGCATTAAATAAAAGATATTTTTAAAAAATTCGCTCTATAACTTATAGATAATTAAATTAGTAATCATTGTGTTAAAAAATAATGAATTTTTTACTCTCAATTAATTAGCTGGAATCTTTCAAATGAAATGGAATAAATCCCTTGTATCCCTATGGGAAAAACTAACGCCATCTCTTGCCGCCTAGAGTAACTCGGTAGTGTATCGTCTTCTAACGGCTTTTCGAAACGCACACCTTAAAATGATATCTCCAATACTTTTTGTTTTCTCATTGTTTTTAAAATAAAGAAGTCCCCGCGGATTTATTGATAAATATCGATGGCTACCGGGGGACGTTCCAAACGCTGATTCCTCCCACCCGAGATTTCTCCGTCTTAACCGCTTCAATCCATTTCCTTTTATGATGAATAAATAATAATAATAAATAACTGGCTAAACATAACACAATTCTTGGCTATACAGACATTGAAGCGGATATCATTGAAACAGCTTCAAAGAAGATTTGAAAAAACTCAAAATTACAATAAAAAATTCACCCTCGTTAAAATATTTATACCAATAAAGAAGTGAAAAGTTATAATTTCCAGATTAAAAAACATCGCAATTTTCATATGACATTATAATTAATTTATAACGTCGAATAAATATCGAAAAATGGATATTGATTATTTAAAATAAAAATATAAATACAATGATATCATACTAATTATGTATTTATAGCTATACATATATGTATATATAGTAATGAATCCAATTGGATTCAGACCACAATGGCTTCTCTTTTTGAATAACTATAACAATGGAATGAATTCATCTAATTCAGACATTATAAAATCAAAGCATTTAGAATATGCATTTATATATAACATATTTAAAATCTCATATTTTATTTATAGGTTTAAAATTAATATTTAAAAAAATTAATTATCATGCGTGGGTGAGGGAGGCGCGGAGGGGGGGGAATAACCTTGCGGCATGAGGCTATTATTTTAACTTTTTTTTTTTCATTTTATTTAAATTTTATTTTTTCTTAATGGATATATTTTAATTAAATTGTTTTTCAAGAGATAAATATGCAAATATCTTTGGCTTTTAGATTATTACTTTGGTGGGTAATTTTTTTTGTCAGAGTGGGAGAAGGGGGGGGGTGGAGGAACTGGATATTTTTGTTTTCACCAAGGGGTTGCCAAACTGAGCCACGAGGCCACAGAATAAGGGAAGCCATAAAATATGAGATCTTCGTCGGTATAAATATAAACGATAACAAATCTCTGTTAAAATTTCTAATATATTCTTCATTAGGATTTATATTAAATCTCTACATAAAGAAGCAGAGGCGTATATAAGGGGGGCCGAGGGGTCCGCCCCCCCCCCCCCCAAATTTTCCAAACACATATATAGGGATATACAGACATCAGCGCAACAAATCTTTCCGCAGGATGGAAAACTTTGGTTCCGCAAAAGAAAAAATGTTCCGCAAAAAATTTCGTGTGAAAAAAACTTTAGTTTTAAAAAAAAAAAATTTCCGCAGAAAAATTTTTTAGTTCAGCCCCCCCCCCCCCCCGAAATAATTTCTATATACGCCCCTGTAAAGAAGTATTTTGAATGGGAATATTATCATACACACTTATGAATTCTGGATTTTTTTGCGCTTCCGGTCCCAGGCATTGAAAATTTTTTTAAATTAAATTCAGAAAAATAGAGATGGGTTCTAAATGGCGTCTGATTCCGAAAAAGACCGTAAATAAAATTTTTTAAAAAAATTAATCAAATTAAAAATTGAAAAAAAAAAAAATAATAATAATAATAATTTTGTAGAACGCGTCGTGACTTATTTCTGTTTTGATTAATTGATTTGGACCAGGGGTGGCCAACCCAAATGTTCTTGTGAGCCATTTTGAAAATGTACCATAACTCGGCATATAAAATTATATAACCCCATATTATATTTAGACCCTCTATTGAGTTTTTCCTGGGGTGAAAATTTGAAACATAATGAATTATAATTATTGTAGAAAATAAAAGGCCCAGCAGCTATGTTAATTTCTTTATTTAAGAACCCACAGCGACGTTTCGTTCGACTATGCTACCATCTTCATGGCTAGAGTTCAGTCAACAGAAAAACCTCTTAAGTTCTTTGACAGACATTTCATAAAATATATTACGATCTATCATATATAATGCATTCAGCGCCAAAGTCAATATTGACATATACATTGATTTTCACTTTTTTGTCCATTATAAAATAAATATATTTTGTAAAAGTGTGATGATTCGTGAGTGGTGTGGCGAGGACGACGTACGATATGGGGCTCCTCGGACGTCAACGTAGAGGAGCACCTAGGATGACTTGGCTTCACCGGATCAAGAGAGATATGACCGAGCTTGGCCTGTCGGAGAATGGGGGAGAAGGGGGGAAAAGCCCCCCCCCCCCCCCCGAGGGATTAATGATGGCGAAGAAAGAAGAAGAAGTGATGATTCGTGAGTCTGAAATATGTCCAAAGTGGGCCGAGGGTTAACCACCCCAGATATAGACTTTCACGATTGTTATTAGAAAAAAAGACCTTTTTCGCATAAATCTTGATTTATTTTAGGAAATAATAATACAAAAAGTATTATTAATTATAATAGAATACAACTTTTCGGCTGCTAATGAAGTAGAAGAAGAAAGCCACGCATGTGGATAACAACTAACGTGACGTCACCATCTAACTAACCCTTAGCCAATGTTCATTGTCCAAAATGAATGCATCTACCTGATGACGGCTGCAGAATTAGCAGCCAAAACGTTGTATTTTATTGTAATTAATAGCCTATATTATTATTTGCTCAAATAAACCACGATTTATGCCAAAAAATGTTTTTCTTTCTGCTTCTTAAGCCTCTGCGGCCTCCGGACTTTTTTTCATACAAAACTAAAAATAAAACCTTCCAGATTCTTTAAAAAATAATTATTCAACATAAAAGAAAGCAATGAATTGGCACTTATGAGTGAAAATGAATAATTTGAAAATGTTCATTCATCTGAAATGTTCAAGTGATTGGATAGGCTTTTGATCTGGAAAATATATTTTTTCTAATAATATTGGATCTAGAGATCCTTAAGACCCGGCATTAAGATAATTATTTGATGTATTAAAAGTCCCAAATCCCAAAAAGTGTACTTAAAAGACAGATAAATTTTTTTTTTTTATCATTTTAAACTAACCTTTAAATGAATATTTAATTTATAAAGGGGGGGGGGGGGGAAAAAAATGTAGAAAATACAAACAAAAAAAAAAAAAAGAAAAAGAGAGAAGAAAAGGAAAGGGGGGGGGGTTAAAGTCTACAAGAGATTTATTATAAATAATTAAGTAGTATATTAAAATATTCATTTTAAAGATTCTTTTTACAACGTCAAAAAATGATTTGGGGATTTTATTATTATTATTATTATTATTATTTTAGAGCGAAGGGAGAAATGATTTAATATTTGATAAATAGTTATTTGGAAAGCCACAACTTGGGAACCCCCCATAAGACGGTTCAAGTTTGCTGTTGAGGTTTCATGCTTTCCTGATAACAAGAAAGGGATGGCCGATTTGCCTTTGGCCCTTTATGTGTGCAGCTTATTCAATACAGGCTGCTGCTTCTTATATAAAGGTTGAGTCTGAGACACACACACCCACCCACCTGTTCTTAGTTATATAAATTATGAAAGGAAATAATAAAGTTTTCAAAGTGATCTTCTCTCTCTATCGTCTGGTAAAAGACAAGAGGAAAAAATAAAAAATAAAACGGAAAGGGGTTGGAAAATCAAATTTCCTAAGAGGTTTACAACTGAGTCAAATAGTTCGCTTTGAAGTTGCAGAGAAAGCTTCTCTCCCCCATGCCAAGTTTTTAAATAAATATAATTAAAATATGATACATTAAATTTTTAAATGATCCATGATTTTTCTTTAAAAATATTTATAAACAGAAAGTTTACTTAATCAGTACAGAAAGATAAAAGTGACTAAAGTGATTAAAGAATTAACTCTTCTTCTTCTGTCCTCGCCTTTTTCCCGCGATGCGGGGTCGGCGGACCTTACTATTTCCCTCCGACCCTATCAAGCGTTTTTGCCACCGGAAGAAATAGGACAGCCCGGCTCGTCGTACGGTCTGACGCCTGTTGAAAAGAGGAAGGAAGAGATAGGCATACAAAGAACTGAAGGACTGCCTGTCCCAGCTCGGGCAGCTCGTGGTCGCCATCCACGTACCCACAAGATGTGGGCCCCTGAGCAATGATTAAAGAATTAACAAAGAAAGAAAATTTCTTTATACTGTAATTTTGGTATTTTATTTATTTCACAAATTTATTTTAGTCATTTAGACTCCTTCCATATATATTTTTTTACTTTCTCTTACCTATATGTAAATGTTAATATACATATATATAGAGAGAGAAAGTAATGGATTCATGTAAAAAATTCGATGCCGAGATTTTGGTGGTTCTACGGGTTTTGAGGTCCCCTGAATCCAAAAAAGTGGGTTTTGCGACATGGTCTGTCTGGGTTCAATTTAAAGCATGAAGGAATTGAGCTAGGAGGTTGAAATTTTATATTTAAGTTAGGCACCCGCCTGAGGCGTGAAAATAATCAAAAATCACATCAGCCAAAGGGTACTAGTACTTTACTAATGTATTTTTGCAATTTTATCAAAATTCCATCTAACGATTTTGATTAAAATTCAAAATTCAATTATTTTTAAGTACTCTTTAAAAAGTAGATCTATATCAATAAAACTTTACGTGAAAATAGTTTAGGAGCCTAAAATGACGAAAAGACTTCAAAAAAAAGAAAAAATACTCATACTTAAAAACATACTCGAAACTTACTGGTATCGATACTTTTCTGGTATTGATACTTTCCTATCGATACGATACCAAGTACAAGTATCGATACTTTATTTTCGATATCACATCCCTCGGTTCTTCATGTCTTATCCAATCCGAGCTCCATTTCCGATCTCTCGAAGGAAAAAAAGAATGAAAATTTAATAATAACCTTTAACAATCTTTATTATTTTTCATTTGAGAGATGTAATTATTTATAATAATTTATTTAATCAATTGGCTTAATTTGTGTTAAAGCAAGACAAAATTCAATGTTTTGCTGCACTTTTTTGAGCTTCCCCTTTTGAGAATTTCGGGATCCCGAAAAGACTGTGTGAGTGTGAGTCTGGATGAGAAAAAAGTGTGAGTGTTAAAAAAAAAAAAAAACTGACAGGGGACTAGATTATTGTAAAACAGGCGTGGCCTAATATATGGACGACCCCTATTAACTATTCTCAAAAATCAATTATATCGATGAAAATAATAATCTTGAAGGTACAGTTTATTTATATTCGACTATACAAATATTTTCACTTCTAAAATAGAGAGGGAGGGAGAAATGCCTTTAAGGTAATGTTTACATTAGTATGAGAAACGGTTTCTTCATTAAAATCTCCTCATCTCTATCGCTCTTTATAGAAGATGATTTTGTTATAATTTTATTTTGATTATTTCAGTCTCATCATCATCTGCCATCGCTTAACGATGATCATAATTTAAAATGACTCTCCACAGTTTGTTCTAATGTTAATGATTTTACCTACCCCATCATGATTTCCCTCAAATATAGCTTAATTAAATTAATTGATTTAATGAAACCCATTATGTCATGGTGGAGAATTCAATTTGTAAGCTACAACATAGAGTTTCAATAAATTACCACACATAAATATGACATGTATGGATTTAGGAATATTTCTGGAAATTTATGTGCATAAATGCTTGGATATTTTTATTTAATAGGTAACATTAAGACCATTTCACACAGCTTCGGTTTAAAGCCTATGGGGTTTATCTCAAATTTATTCGCCTAAAAATGTCTTCTCACCCTTTTTACTTTCTCTTATTTAATATATATAAATAGAGAGAGAAAAAGTATTAAATTCGATTCCGATATTTAGACGGAAATACATGTTTTGAGGTCTAAAAAAGTGAGACCGCAAAATGGTCCGTTTGTGTTTAATTTAAAGAAAGAAGTAAATGAGGTTGGAATTTTGTATTTAAGTTAGATAACTTCCTGAGATGGAAAAATAAGCTTTTAAATAAAATCGGCTAAAGAGTACTATAACTTTACTGATGTACTCCCGAGTAAAAATGTTCGAGGGATACACACACCCGCAGCAGGTCTGCATAGTGAACCTTGAGGGACACACAGGGATACACACGTCCACACCAGGGACACACAGGGATACACACGTCCACACCAGGGTCACACAGGGATACACACGTCCACACCAGGGACACACAGGGATACACACGTCCACACCAAGGACACACAGAGATAGACATGTCCACACCAGGGTCACACAGGGATACACACGTCCACACCAGGGATACACACGTCCACACCAGGGACACACAGGGATACACACGTCCACACCAGGAACACACATTTTTCTTCTGGTCACTTTCGATCTACGGTGTGGGTCCCTGGTGCAGGCGTGTGTATCCTTGGGTGTCCCTGGTGCGTGCGTGTGTATCCCTGTGTGTTCCTCAAGGTTCACTATGCAGACCTGCTGCGGGCGTGTGTATCCCTCGATCATTTTTAATAATTTTTACTCGTGCTTTTTCAGTTTTTTTTTTCCCCCATTTTCGCAAAATTCACTCAAAAGATTTTGATTAAAATTCATAAATCAATTATTTATTTTTTTAGATGCTTTTAAAAGTATATTCCCATTTTGCCTTTTGCCCTCATAATTGTTTGAAGCACACTTTAATCAGAAATATGCCATGGTAATAAAATATAAATATTATAGCGAACATTAAATTTTGCTCCTTGGGCTTTTTGAAAAACGCCTACTATCTAGGCAGCCCAATTAACTCATCGAAAGAGGAATTTTCAAATTTTCGGAAAAATTTGATTAAAAATTGAGATTCAAATTTTGAAATAAGTTAATTTAAATAAAAAGAATTGATAAAATAGTTGAAATTCTATTAATAGTAGTGAGTCAATTGGGCTGCCTAACTAGTAGGCGTTTTCTGAAGATGCAATAAGTTCGCCATTGCATGTTTATAAATTCTAGATCTTCAGTTTTTATCTAATATACGGCCTACTTTTTAAAAGTAAATATATTTAATTGTAGGAAAAAGCAAATCATTAATATTTTGGCAGTAAATAAAAATCAATTTCGGTGAGTTTTATAATTCGTCTATTTCGGATCCAATTCATCACCGGTTTTTAAAAAAATATTAACAATGTGAGTTACAGAGAGGCAATTGTGTTGTTACAATAATATTTAAGTTTTTTTAAAAACATTTCCTATAGATAATCCCAAATCCTTATTAAAATATTTTAAATCCGGCCAATGTTTTCATTTGATCCTCCGTTAATTATATATGTTGTGAGTTTAATCACTTTAAAAAAAAATTAACATATTAATTAATAAGAGAGAATAAAATCCCTCATTAGGGATCTAATCACGTTAGAAATATGTATTCAATATATCAACAATTTGTTGATAAGAGAAGTGGCTGTTCAACGATTAGAATGATTCACAGGAAGAGAGGAGAGCCTCTATCGAATAAAAATCTCCATACAGAAGACGTTTCAGTTTTAATTAAATAAATCCATCATCAGTTCTTAAGAGATTATTGGCAATTTATTTAATTAAAACCGAAACGTCTTCTGAATGGAGATTTTTATTCGATAGAGGCTCCGACATCCTCTCTCCCTGTGAATCAATCTATCAACAATTTGCTCTGTTAAAACAATTTATGTGAAAATTGTTTGAAGTATACTTTACTGATGTATAATAGTATTTCAGATTTTCCCGCTCTTCCTTCCATAGAGCCAATGTTAAATCCCTATGGGGATTTGCATGTTAATTTCGATTCACAAGGGGGTCCCCTTTGGAACTTTTTACAGATTAAAAAAAAAAAAAATTCAATTCTTATGAAATTTTGTATTTATTTAGGATTCTCTATTGTATATAAAATGTCCAAATATGAGATTAAAATTTTGAAAAATAACCATAGTTTATTTCAAGCAACATTTTAAATACAAGTTTTAAACTAAGGTGCTATGGGAAACTTGATATATCTCGACACAAAAAATCTGGTGTGACCGTGCTGGTCTCTTACCGAAGGGTAAGAGAAAGTTGTGTGCTGTGCGCCAGTCACACCAGATTTTTAATATAATAACTCTAATGACCAAATTTGCTAGTGTTTGTATTATGGAGAGGGAATTTTATTTTTGACTTTATCTTAAAATTCCTTATTAAATTTTTAAATCACATTCATGTCTATTCTTTAAGCAAAAACGTTAATTTTTAACATCTGCAATCAGCGTTAATTAATTAATTAACGCCTCCTTTCTTCAAATTGCTATTCTGTAAGCAAAAACTTTAAAGCCAAAAGTGAATCGAATTTTTAACATGAATACTTTCTCTCTATATATATGTATATTTACTTATACATATAGATAAGAGAAAGTAAAAAATTTTAATGTTTTTTTTTAACCCTTTTCGGCTACTGAGGCCATTTAGGGTGACTTTATTATATAACTTTTTAAATTACATCATACCGATGGCTACCGGGGGACGTTCCCCACGCTGATTGTTCGGGGTCGCCAATCCCGAGCTTTAGTCGCGCTTGTCATTGCTTAACTGCAACGTTGCAGTATACATTTAAAATGCAAGTTTGGGACTAAGGTGCCATGGGAAACTAAATTTATCTCGACACAAAAAAATCTGGTCTTACCCTTCGGTAAGAGAAAGTTATGTCCTCTGGGACCAGTCACACCAGATTTTTTTTCTTTTATTTACTTCCTTTTTTTTTTTAAAAAAACATTCACACTTTTGTCTCATTCACACTCACACTCACACACACATTCACAGTCTTTTCGGCAACTTAGGCCATATAAGACTTTGTCGATAACCGTTGTAATTAATATATCAATTTGGGGTTCAGGCATTTCTATTTAAGCCATCTAGTATCCAAATGGCTTAAATAAAATCATCGGACGCCTGAGTCCGAACCCGCGACGTTGGTATAGGAGGTAGGCACGCTACCTACTACGCAGGCCCGGGGGCATTTACTTCCTTAACAAACATTCTTTTTCGGTGGCCCAACAAAATAATGAGATTTTTAATAGAATAATTTTTTACTCTATATTAAATAAATCTGACAACTTTTATATATACGAAATTTACGGCATTAAATCTCATATTAATTACACTTTTCTCAGATATGTCCAATTGATTATGCTATATTTGTTTATAGCGTAACAGATGGGTGAATACTTAATATTAATTATGAATTTTATTAGATGTTGTTTATTATTAAACAATTAGAATACCCAAGTGGTTATATATTCCGTAAAATAAAAATTTTAAATTAGTGGTAAACTTTAAAATTCTATTACGCTTTAAAAATATACGTATATGTAATAAAATAATTAATGAATAAAAGTGAGTGTCGAAGGCTGTTAGGATGATATACTCTCGTTTATGGAGAGCATATGCTCTTGTTTTATGGTTTGGTGGTAATAATAAAGGTAATGCGAGTGCAAGGAGATGTGCTCGCAGCGGGGGGGGGGAAGGGGCAATAAGTGCATGCAAAATGCAATTGAGTGGGGTCATAAAACCAGACGTATCGTAATCCACCCTAAGTCATAGTCGAAAGCCTTTCACTTTCCGAATTATTTATTTATTAAAATATTTTATTTCATAAATTTGTTTTTTGTTTTTTTATTTTATTCTTCCCTTGACATCACTAGTCATTTGAGGATAGATAACTCGTTATGCATTTTTATGGATGTTGGTTTTAATATTTTCACAAATTTTATTTTTGAAATAAAACAAAATTTAATTAATGAAAAAAAAAAAAAACAAAGAGAAAGAGGAGGTCCTTGTCAAGGTTATAGGCGTTGTCCTGGGATTTTATTTTTATTTTTTATTTTTGGGAAGGGCGAAATATTGATTTGAAAATAAATAAATAAATAAAAACAAATTGACAAATTCATTTGAGAATATTTTTTGAGAATGTGTGCGAGATCGTAATAAATTTTTAAAAAAATACCTCAGCAGGATGTGTTCTGTACAGAAAGCACAAAAATTCAATTTTGACCCCGATGAAGATTTAGTACCTTTTCATGTGGACGGTCACAAATATAAATTTTATAATTTTTAATAAAAGCAATTAGATAATTTAAAATTATTATATTCTGTTATTGAAATTCAGTCCAGGAAGGCTTACAGCAGAGTAGCTGAAAACCCGACGTTCTGAGATCTAAAAGATTTTAATAAAATAAATAAATTTATATAAATTATTTATATCAGGGGTCGGCAAACTTTTTTTTCTGACGGCGGACCATTTTCAAAATAAAATTTTTTATGCGGGCCGCACATTCAAATGTAACAAGAAACAAAATAAAATTCTTTTTCAATATTTACAGAGCTTGAAAGAGAGAATGGTTTTTGCTTTTATTTTTCTTGTTGTTTGAAACTTTTATTTTTTTTATATCTTATTTTTCTTGATTTTGGAGAGGCCTGAATAGTCTAAAAAAAAAAAAAAAAATCAGACTAAGTTCACCTTTGGCGGGTCGCGCAAAAAGTTGCAATGAAATAGGTAATTTCGTCATATTTGGAGAAAAGTTTCTAAACATCCTAAGTTCTAAAAAATATTTAAGAAATTTATTTAACATGTTGAATTTTAGATGCATCTAGAATTTATTTTCCGAATAGTTATTATAATTTTTCCTTTTTATCTAAGGCTATACTTCGATTGTTTTATCAGTTCCTTTTTATTCCCTTACTCTACTTTCTATAATAGTATATAGTAACATTAATTTAATTTTATTTCCAGACTTGCTGAGACCTGCAGAGCCACCTGCACAAGACGAATGCCTCGAGCCTCTCAGCCTTCAGTACCCCTGAGATGGGCTCCGAGTGACATCGTCTCCGCGCTGGCCGCCCAGGAATCCTCCCGCTTTTGGTAAGTAGCTTTCTTTTCTTGCTAATAAATGTTATTAATTTATTTAAACCTAATAAAGGGATATATCTGTCATCCAAGGGCGGATCCAGAGGTGTTTCTCGGGGGGGGGGGTAATCTGGTGTGACTCGTCGCCAGCACACTATTTTTTTAATTTCGGTAATTTAAAAGCGCATTCTGTACTTGTTTGCCAGAATATAAATACACATCAAATTTTTAAGTATTTATTTTAAAAATTTTACATTAAAAATAAATTTTTTGCGAAAAAAGGTATTTTTTCGAATTCGGGGGGTAATTACCCCCTGTACCGCCCTTGCTGTCATCTCAGTGAATAATTAGTTAAGTAGATATTTATAGTGTGCAGGAAAAGTGGTGTTGGTTTTACGTGAAACCTATTTTTAAGAAAAATTATTTAATATATGTGAGGTTTCACTTGGTTATAAATGAAAGAATTGTTTGCTTTTACTGCTCAATATATTTCGGGCTATTAACCCATCCTCAGGAGTACATATGACTGAGTGAATGGAGAAAAAATCCTTATCGCGAAAACCACTTTTTTGGATTCAGAAAACAAAAGCGTTAATTATATTCATCAAAATCTCGACATCGAATTTATGACATGAATCCAATATTTTCTCTCTCTATATATATTAACATATATCTAGAGGTAAGAGAAAGTAAAAACATAATTACAATTGCGGCTTAATAAAAATAATACCAACAATCATTATCTAATGATTTGACTAATGTATAATATAGCAAAATCAATTTTTTTTTTTTAACTTTTTGGAATACAACTGGATTTGGAATACGCTGAATAAAGGAGACAGAAAAAGTAGATATTTGTCCAAAATAAGTTGCCTATGTAATGGGGAAGTCAGGAGCTGGAATAGAAATATTATGATATGAAAGTAATATGATTGACAAATAAATTAATTTTGAAATGAAAAAGAAATATGAACAGATTTATGCTGAGGAACTTTGACAGATGAAACAATTTAATCTATCTCTCTTTAGAATCAGAATTCAAGGCGCATGCCTTTATTCTATCCTAATTAGCCCACGGGATATCATTTAGATCGATTTAAAGATTAAATCAGTGGGCGTATGAACTGAGAAAATAAACCTAGTACCCCAGTTTGCTAGAAGTCAAGTTCCTGAATTAGCTAAGTAAATTGAAAGCCGAGACGCTGACCAAACAGAATTCCAACCGACTGTGACAAAGTTGCTCTCAACTTGTATTGAATTTGTCTTCATTAGGCAGCCTTCCCTGTATCTAAAAAAAAAAAAAAAATCCAACTTAATTTAACAAAGCTTAGGGTAATTTAAACTGACAAAAAGTTTTTGGGACACCCGCCACCACCGTTCAAATCGGATTAAAAATAAATCGATGATGTTTGTTTTAAGATAATCAGAAAATGATGAGTGTGAATTTATAATAAAACCCTCTCTCTGATGATATAATTTATTATTATATCTTAAATTCAAATTAGCTTTTTACGTTAGGGGGAAAATACAGGTGGAGAGAGAGAGAGAGCGAGGCTTTTTGAAAATAATCCCCTTCATTTGATGGGGATGAGGGAGTTCCTTTGAAATCCCTTTCGGTTTAATAAAAATATTCTCTACTAAGGAATCAAAGAAATGAATGGCAATATTTCATGAGTAATAAAGAGAGATGGATCGCTTGTTACCAATTTTTTTTTTGTTTTAATAAAACTTATTTTTTCCGAGAATTCTAACAAATATACATAAAAATATTTACCAGGTTGGATTTACGGCCATAAAATTAGCTTTTTTGTGAATTTATATATATAAATAAATATATTGGCGCATATATGTTATGGATGAGAGATCACATTTTGGAAAAAAAGGATAAAAAATTAATTAAAGCGTAATATTATAATTTATATTTTTTATGAAACGAGTTATAACGGTGACAAAAGGTGGTTAAACCAGGCAGGGCCGGATCTAGGGGAGGGAAGTGGGTGCATGTGCCCCGGGCGGCAGATATCAGGGGGCGGCAATTAAAGAAAGATTTACTAAAAAAAAGGTAAAATGATATGAATTTTGTACAGAGAATTTTAAGGAGAGAGCGGCAAATTATATTTTGCTCCCCCTAAAAAATCTCGTAGTTCCGGCCCTGAAACCAGGAGTGACCAATCCACGGCCTTGAAATAAAAAATTATGATTTTGCGCCCTCGTCTTCTCTATTATTGTCCCCAGGATCCGGGACAAAGGATTTCTCATCAACCTGGAAAAATATTTTACTTTCTCTTACCTCTATATACGGTAGACCTATATGTTAATATACATAGAGAGAAAGTATTGGATTCATGTCAAAAATTCGATGTCGAGATTTTGATGGATCTTCACGTTTTGAGGTCCCCTGAATCCAAAAAAGTGGTTTTCGCGACATGGTCTGTCTGTGAACAAAATATCCCAAGAACAAAAAGAGCTTGGATGTTGAAATTTTATATTTAAGTTAGGCACCCCCCGCCACGTGACACAAGGGCGGATACAAGGGGATTAAAAGGGTAATTACCCTCCCCCGTGAGATTTGAGAAAAATATTTATTTATTTTTATTTTTTTTTTTTTTTGGAAAACGTATTTTTAATATAAAATTTTAAAAACTAATACTTAAAAATTCGATTTTTATATATATTCTGATAAACAACTACAGAATATACCTTTAAATTACCGATAATAAGAAAAAATTGTGTGCTGTGCGACCAGTCACACCAGATTCCCCTCCACTTTTTTAGTTTTTTTTTTTTTGATTTTCTCAAACTCGCTCCAACGATTTTGATTAAAATTCAAATATCAATTATTTTTTAGATGCTCTTTAAAATGTATATTCCCATTTTGCCATTGAAATCTACTGAAGACCACTTTACTCTTGTACTCCATAGAAAAGATATCCATGCTAAAAAATATAAATATTTTCCCATACTTATAAATTTTACATCTTGAAAATCAAATGTAGTGTACTCAGGGCCGTGCCTGGGTTTTTTGGCCCCGGGGGGGGGTGGTCCTTTTGCCCCCTTTTTTTTTTTTTTTTTCTCTGTCAAAATTTTTTTTCCCCTCCAAAAAAGTGTTTTTCCTTTTTTTTAGGGAAGTTTTTTTTTGCCCCCCCCGGGACCGTAATTTTTTCCCCGTTGCCCCCCCCGAAACAAAAATTTTTTTCCCCTAAAAAAAATTTTTTTTTTTTTTTTGAAAATTTTATTTTTTCCCCCCTTCCCCCCCTGGGGGCCGGGGGGGCCGCCCCCCCCCCCCCCCCCCGAGCGTACTGTCGGAAACTAAATACATGTCGACACAAAAAATCTGGTGCGACCAGTCACACCAGATTTTTCTCTATTTATTTTTGTGGGGGGAACCACCGGTTTGTTGGCCCGACCTAGATACCGGTAAATAGGGTTGGTGCGTGCCTCCGTGCACGATGCACCAGGGGCAAATAAACGGGGAATGTTTTTTTTTTTTTGGCTAATGAGGGTTTTTATGCCATAATTTAAGGCTTTTCCCTCAAATAAAAAAAAAAAAAAAATTATATCAATTTTAAAACTATAGCCTATATATTTGGGGGGATCTGTAACCCCTAGCTAGACCCTGTAGGAAACCAAGAAGGGAAAATAAAATTTTATAATCTACACCTTTAAAATTGCTTACCTTAATTAAAAAGAAAACAAATAATTTGATTACTAATTAAAATACACTCGTATACGTATAACGTACCTACGAGTTTATTTAATGTTTACTTTTAAATTATTAATCAATTAAAAAAATTTTTTAATTAAAGTTAAGATTTTTTTAAAAGCCATGTATTTTTAAAATAAATTGATAATTGACTTTTAGAAGCCGAATGATAAATTATTTCCACGACGAGATTGATGATTCATTATGTTTCATATATTATAGATTTCGCTATTCTAAAATCTTGACAAAAAAGATACACCGCTTTAATCGAACAAATCGCCTGTAGTAATTAATCTCTTAAAAAAAAAAAAAAACTTGAGGGGAACGACAGTGTTTAAATCCGATTAAAATAATCAATCATGGAGTTAGAGGGGGGGATAAACAGGTGCCTAAATTCCTTTTCAGTTCAGAAAGTCATTATCCCCAATAGGAGGGGATAAGTCATCGACGCAAACCTAAAACAATAACTTTTAATTGGTCCACCCCCGACACACACACACAAATGCACTTTCTTATCCGTAACTTTTTGAATGTCGCACTCTGCGAGCATGACTCGAAGTTTAAACAAGCCAAGTGGCTGCTGATGGTGGGGCCAAGTAACTAACCATGAGAACGAGAGAGGAGGTCCTTTTTTTTCTTTCTTTTTTTTCTTGCTTGCTTTTTGCCCCATCATCATCCCCACCCCTTCTCTCTTCCAACAAAGCATCTTGGTAGATGTCACTAGCAAAAACCGCCTTAAAAAAAAAAGCGTGTGGCAAAAACGAGGAAATAAAATTCACCCGCTGCTTTCTGGCACATTGAATCTAATATTAACTCTTGATGTTGAGGAAAAAGAGAACGCGAAATGGGGCCCTTAAAAATTATCAATCGTCTGAAATAAAAGGTTAAATGTCAACAATAATGTAAAAAAATATACCTTCAAATAAAAAGTATATTTGTATTATAATGGAGATCTTTTGCCAAGGCAAAACGAGTAATAATCAAAGAACGAGGCAATAAATAATTGGAAAGATGGCGAAATAATTGGTATTTATCATTAATGAAAAATCATTTGGAATAAATGGAAAAATAAAGATTTGTGGAATATCGTATCACAATTGTAAAATTTGGCTCATGTCTGTTTGGACAACTTCGTCCGAAACGAAATTGTATAAGTTCATAGAGGATCTTCTAGGGGTTACAGGAAAATCATATTCCACCCGAATTTTCTACAACTTTTTGAGTTAATTGTTGAAGTTATTAGTTATTATTTCTCTTATGCAGAGTGGCCCACGGGAAATTGCTGATTAAAATAAAAAATCTGGTGTGACTGGTCGCACAGCACACAACTTTCTCTTACCTTCGGTAATCGAAAGTTGGGTACTGTGCTTGTCACACCAGATTTTTTGTGTCGACATGTATTTAGTTCCCGACAGTACGGTACATTCGATTTTCAAGATGTAAAAATTTATATGTGAAAATATTTATATTTTGTTACCATGGCAACCATTTCTCCTATCTTTTCTATGTAGTACAAGAGTAAAGTGGTCTTCAGAAGATTTCAATCACAAAATGAGAATATACATTTTAAAGAGAATCTAAAAAATAATTGATTTTTGAATTTAAAAAAAAATCGTTGGAGCAAATTTAGAGAAAATCGAAAATAGACTGAAAAAGTGCATCAGTAAAGTACTAGTACTCTTTGGTCGATTTTGTTCAAAAGCTTCGTGTCACGTCCCATGGGGGTGCCTAACTTAAATATAAAATTTCAACATCCTAGCTCTTTTCGTTATTGAGATATTTTGTTCACAGACACACAGACAGACCATGTCGCGAAAACCACTTTTTTGGATTCAGGGGACCTCAAAACGTGTATATCCATCAAAATCTCGACATCGAATTTTTGACATGAATCCAATACTTTCTCTCTATATATATATTACATATATATAGAGGTAAGAGAAAGTAAAAAAATCAGACTAAAAGTTCACCTTTGGCGGGTCGCGCAAAAAGTTGCAAAGGGTCGCATGCGGCCCGCAGGCCGCATGTTGCCGACCTCTGATTTATATATTTTATTTCGACAGAAAAGACCTATCTCTTTTGCAACTAAACAAATTAACTAATCTTTTTCTTAGAAGGAGGAATAAAATTTTTTATGCGAGCCGCGCATTCAAATGTAACAAAAAAACAAAATAAAATTCTTTTTCAATATTTACATAGCTTGAAAGAGAGAATGGTTTTTGCTTTCATTTTTCTTGTTGTTTGAAACTTTTATTTTATTTTTTTTGTATCTTATTTTTCTTGATTTTGGAGAGGCCTGAATAGTCTAAAAAAAAAAAAAAAAAAATCAGACTAAGTTCACCTTTGGCGGGTCGCGCAAAAAGTTGCAATGAAATAGTTAATTTCGTCATACTTGGAGAAAAGTTTCTAAACATCCAAGTTCTAAAAAAAAGGTTGAATCACAAAATATTTAAGAAATTATTTCACATTAGATGCATCTAGAATTTATTTTCCGAATAGTTATTATAATTTTTCCTTTTTATCTAAGGCTATACTTCGATTGTTTTATCAGTTCCTTTTTATTCCCTTACTCTACTTTCTATAATAGTATATAGTAACATTAATTTAATTTTATTTCCAGACTTGCTGAGACCTGCAGAGCCACCTGCACAAGACGAATGCCTCGAGCCTCTCAGCCTTCAGTACCCCTGAGATGGGCTCCGAGTGACATCGTCTCCGCGCTGGCCGCCCAGGAATCCTCCCGCTTTTTGGTAAGTAGCTTTCTTTTCTTGCTAATAAATGTTATTAATTTATTTAAACCTAATAAAGGAATATATCTGTCATCTCAGTGAATAATTAGTTAAGTAGATATTTATAGTTTGCAGGGAAAGTGGCGTTGGTTTTACGTGAAAACTATTTATAAGAAAAATTATTTAATATATGAGAGGTTTCACTTTTTTTTTTTTTTTTTTTTTAATTAAAAAAACACACTTTTTTCCCATTCACACTCACATTCACACACACATACACACAGTCTTTTCGGCAACTTAGGCCATATAAGACTTTAAACGATAACCGTTATTATTAATATACAGTAGAGTCCCGTTAATCCGAACTAATTGGGACCGAAGGTCGTTCGGATTATCGGGAAGTTCGGATTAACCGGAATTGTAAGCTTGAATTAGTTAATTTTGATAATAAAGTCGTATTTATAACGTTGTAAACCGTGAAACTTGTCGGTGATATTAAACTCTAAATAAATATTTCGTATTTTTTAATAAAATAAAGTTCCTTTAATGTCTAATTTTCATTTATATTCCTCTTAAAAAAAAAAAAAAAAAAAAAAAAAATCGTACTCAAAAAGAGATCGGATTAGCGAGGTTCGGATTACCGGGACTCTTCTGTATATTTATTGGGATCCAGGCATTCTTATTTAAGCCATTTGGTATCCAAATAATAGAAGTTTCTCATTATATAGTTTTAAACAGTGAATCTCACAAATCGAATTTTTGACATGGATCCAATACTTTCTCTCTCTACTGTAAATGAGCCCGATTGAGTTGGAGGATGCGCCGCAGGCGGGCGAGGAATAATTTTCTTGTTTATAAAAGGGGGGTTCCCTACTCCAAATCTTTAGGCCTATTTCTCGAATACTTCTTGTTGCATTGCAAGTGAGTCCTAAATGTCAAATGCTTGCGGTTTCAAATGAAGGTAACTGAGGCGAGTCCCTTTGCTCCATAGAGTCGTATATTTGGAAAGTTGCAATTGCAAGGAAAAAATAGATTTATTGAAGAAATTTCACTATAAGATAAGTAATAATAATTATTTCGCTTGTTTCAGGACAAGGATCTCTACTGTATGATGTCAGGATGATGTATTTGCCTTCTGGAGGAAATCTACCTACAAATCACAAGTAATCATCAGTTTTTGTTAAATATTGCATACTTTAAATGAGAATCGTTATTTTTGCCTATTTAATTATTCCCGTAGCTGAATTAAAAAATATTTTGGTTTTAGGCCTAATATAAAAAAGTAAAAATAACAAATCGTAATTTAAAAATTATTCTCTCTATTAAAAATTAATTAAGTCATTAACAATTTTAATATCGTGTTTCTATTAAGTGGGAAAATTATCTTATTAATTATCCTATTTAGTAAAAATAATCTAATTTAGATGCGAGTTTCCTACATTTTTTTTTTTATAAATATTTAATTTAAAATAAACTTGTTAATTATTTGATATACATTTTAAATAATTAACGTATCTTGAGGCCTAATGTGAAAGGAAAATGACGTGAATGACCTCAAAAATTTATCTTAAATATTTAATGCATTTTTTCTAATTTAAGAAAATTTTACTAAAAAACTCATCTTGTAGTTTAATTAAACATTTCTTTATATTATAAATAATATATTTTAAAAGGGGTGAATAAAACAAATCTTTTATTTATATATTAATAATTTCAATTTTATTTAGAATTCAACTTATAATTAAAAAATCTTGAATATAAATTATTTTGTAATGATTGTAAAGAAATTTAATTATTTTAATTTTAATATTTTATTTTTTGGTCAGAGGTGATTAGGGTAGTTACATTTGCGTTAATTTCCCTTCTCAAGCGCTAAGGCCTCTTTTTCTATTATATTTGTACAGTTTTATAATGCTATTGTTTGTGAAAAAATAATATTAATGCAAAATTCTTTTTTTTCTAGGTCTTTCATTGAGCTGATAACATACAGAGACGAAAAATGGAAAAGAAAAGTAACAGCAGGTAACATTAAGATTTTATTAGTAGACTATCTTAGTAAAATCAATATTAATTTCATTCATATTCAAAGGAGAATATTAATTTAAATGAAAATTTATAATTATTAAAAAATATTTATTTTAATTAATATTCTTTTCTTAATAGGAATTGAGATTATTAATATTCTTTAATAAAACTGTCTACTAATAATAATATACTAATTTTAATATATAGTAACATAGAATAAATATTTGGAAAGAATTAGAATAGTAAATATTTAAATTAGATTTAATATTTTCATATTAAGGTAATATAATGGGATAGGAGAGGGTAATATTATATACTAGGGATATGTAATAGAAAAATAATGAAATCTTGAATATATAATAGTCTTTATTAATATACTAATGAAAAATAATCATTATATAATCAACAGAAGCTTGTATGGATGAGACGATGTGATCAGTTTGCTGTCCACCACCATCCCCGACCACCAACCCATGCGCGCAATTACTTTTATAGCCTCCAGTCCCCACTCTAGCCCCTGGCGCATGCGCAGAGAGCTCAGTCGACAGAGGCGACGGCGGCGACCGCCTGCCCCCTCCATGCCTGCATGCAGGCATGGAGAGGGCAGCGAAGCGGGTTGCCGGCTCTCTGCGCGCCAGGGGCGCTAGAGAGATTATATTTAAAAATATTTCTCTCTAGCATTCATTCTGGTTTGAATTGTCTTGGACTAGCCAAGACAATGAGACTTGGATGTTCTTGGTCGAGCTTAAAGCCTTAAGCCCCCCCACCACGACAAGGTGACATCCTCGGAGGGGAATTAATAATAATAATTCATTTTTTATTTAATTATAAATACTTACAATTTTTTTTCTTCTCGGTTTAACTCATCGGTCATACAATAAATACAAACAAATTACAAAAGAATATACATATAAAAATTTGTAGAGAACCTATCACATACATAACGAATTTGTTTAAAGTCTTTTTTTTTCCTGAAATAAACATTTTTATTAAAAAAATTTATATTAAAAATAAAAGACAGGCTAAATAAAATGTTTATTTAGATAAAAAAAGTATTGTCAATTTTAAGTGAAAGTTTAATTAATTACTTAATTAATGCATTTAATTTTAACAAAATGGTACTTACATGGTATTTTTATTTTTCTAGCAGATATTGGGATGGAGATTCTCCTACCCGGGTTCTTCTTCTTGCTACGGGTTCTCCTTGAGAAGTTTGCCGATCAGAATGGCTATCTTCATCCTTGAAACTGCATGCAGCTCGAAACAACTCCGTCGACGACAGACCAAACCACTCCCTAAAATTTCTAAGCCAAGAGATTCTCTTCTCCCAGGCCGAAGAAGATGGTCCCCCGACAGATATGACCCAAGTACCGCAGCTTCCTTCTTTTTACGGTGTCAAGAACCTCCTTTTCTTTGTTTATTCTCCTCAGGATTTTGTTAACAACCTGAAACAAAAATTTTTTTTTTACAACTTACATAATGTAAGAACTATTCTAATTTATTTATACTTATTTTAATTAATGAATAAACTTTAATAAAAATCATATAATATTTTTTATTCCTCCTATCTATTCTTTAAGTAATGACTTAAAAAAATGCTAATTAAATTATTATCTTAATTAGTTAGTTAAATATTTTTGGATATATATATTTGAATAAGATATTAGTATTCAATAAGATATAAATAAGATAAGGATAGTGCATAGCAGCCAGGAAAAATCAAATTAAACAAAAACTATTATAGATCAATTTTATATCAGATTTTCCATTATTTGATCGTCGACTTTTCGGACGAGAGTCCTCAGGAAAATGTATAATTATAATAAAGTAACAGCAAAGACAATCATTTTTCTTCTCCATCATTTTCCCTCTGATAAAAATTGATCTAGTTTTTGTCTGATTTGATTTTTCCTGGCTGCTATTCGCTATCCTTCTTATCAAGTTGAACAGCCATATTCTCCATCATCTTTATAAATAAGATATTTGTATTCAATAACTAATATCTTATTCAAATTAACATTTGCTTTTTTATTTTTTACATTAAGAAAAATTAAAATATTTCAAAAACTCACCATAGTTTGAAGATATAGCAAAGTAGGATCTCGTTCATTCGCTTTTCTTAACACTTTAATATTTTCATAAACACGGAGTGAAGAACCTCCTTTTCTTTGTTCATTCTCCTCAAGATTTCTTCGTTTGTCACTTTATCAACCCAGGAGACTCGAAGCATACTACATCCTATCTGAATCACAGGCACATATGCCTACATGTCTTTAACTCTTGAGATTCTAGTGGAATAGATATTCTGAGTTATGTTATTAACCTGAAACAAAACATTTTTTTTATTATAAAAATTATTCAACTTAGATAATGTATGAACTATTCTAATTTACAGTATTTATACTTATTTTAATTAATGAATAAACTTCAATAAAAATCATATAATATTTTTTATTCCTCCTATCTATTCTAATGACTTAAAAAATGCTAATTAAATTATTATCTTAATTAGTTAGTTAAATATTTTTCGACATATATATTTAATATTATTAGTTACATGAGTTATTGTTTGTATGCCTATATTGACAACCCGCAAGCTCTGAGGATGGTCTTGACCAGGACCGAAACGTCAGTCAATAAATGAAATAATTTTAGCTGCTATTCTTTTATTTACCTATTAGATATTATTAGTATTCAACAAGTTATAAATAAGATAAGGATAGCGAATAGCAGCCAGGAAAAATCAAATCAGACAAAAACTAGAACAATTTTTATCAGATTTTCTTTTATTTGATCGTCGACGTTTCGGACGCCAGTCGCGCCCTTCCTCAGGTCCTAAGATCGATACATGTATAATTATAATAAAGTAACAGCAAAGACAATCATTTTTCTTCTCCCTCATTTTCCCTCTGAAAAAAATTGTCCTGTTTTTGTCTGATTTGATTTTTCCTGGCTGAATATTAGTATTCAATAACTAATATTCAAATTAACATTTGTTTTTTTTTTTTTTCATTTTTTACATTAAGAAAAATAAAAATATTTCAAAAACTCACCATAATTTGAAGATATAGCAAAGTACGATCTTGTTCATTCTCTTTTCTTAACACTTAAATATTTTCATAAACACGAATTATGACTGAAATAAAAGAAAAAAAATGCATGTTAATGATTTTTATAATTTTTTATATTAATAAAATTAATTATTTTTTCTCCCCTTATCAGAGATACAAATTATACTCAAAAAATTAATAAATATTTTGAATGACTTTGTAAAAGTAATATTTCTATCAATTTCTAATGACTCTTAACTATTTAGAGTCGTAACAAAAATTTTATATTGACAATTTCTAAACACTAATTCAAATAAAAATCAATAAGTAAAAATCCTTAATTTGCATTTTTATTTTTTTTACCTGCTTTTTAAAAATAATTAAAAAAACTCTCACCATAGATAGAAAAGTAGGATTCCGTCAACGCCTTCGCCTTCTGCAGTCACTCCATCAACCACTCAAGACGCAGCAATAATTTTATACTCGTACGTACGAATCTTAACTGAAACAAAAAGAATTCTTATGTTAATTGTTTTCTAATTTATTAAATATTTAAAGAAGTCAAATTAAAAAAAAATTAAATATATATATTTTAACACACGAGGCACAAAACTAAATATCTTTATTATCCTTAACGAAAATGCAATAGCCATCCCACAACATTTGAATAATAGAGAAGAAATCGGCATGTTAAGTTATTTATCTTAAACTCGTTAAGAGAAAAAAATAAGTCAAATGAGTTAAGGTAAATAATTTAACACGAATGTGTTCATTAAAGCTTTTGTGGTTTGAAATATTATTATTAGAGGAATTTTTTTTAATCATAGATCACATTTTTGTATTAAATATTTATTAAAATTATAAGTAGTCGAAACGTTGTAGAATATTTATAAATTTAATAAATATTTAATACAATAAATAATTTAACATTGCCTAATAGATATTTACTAATATTATTCCAAATTTATCAATTACTTACCACAATGGTGTGGATGATTAAAAAAATTAGTGATGTTTGAGTCAATTCTTCATTGAATTTGAAGGAATCTAGGAGCTAATTAAGACGCATCAAGACAATTCTCAACTGGAATAGAAGAAAATAAAGATATATATTAGTAAAATTGAAAGTTAAGATTAAAATACTTCGTTTGTACTAGAATGAACGAACGAATGTAAATGTGCTTTGAATCAAGTAAAATAATTTATTCGAGTTTTTAATAATTAACTCTTTGAACAGGGTCAGATTTCTAAATACGCTAAGGCTGAAGGCACACCGAACGAGCAAAACGTTTTTGCCTAAAACTGTTTTTTTAATGCTATATATTGGGTCAACGCACACCGAAGAGACAAAATATATATATATAGATAATATCTCGATTATTATTTTTTGGCCACGAGCATATTTATTTTATTTATTATTTATATATATCATCGAACAAAATGTTTTGATCGAAAACGTTTTTGCTCATTCGGTGTGTGCGTTCGGCCTAAGGCTACAGCCTAGAGCGACAAATATCTTCAGGGGCGGCTGTTTGGCAATTTTTCAAAAGTTAATGAAGTATTTCAGACGTTAATATTTTCCTTACGAAGTTTAGTTTACATTTATCGTATAAAACAAATGTTAAAGAAATACGAACTAGAGGCAAATGGACGTATTCTCTTGAATCAGGCCCTGTCTTTGAATATGTCAAAGATAAATATATATCAGGTTATAGTTAATTTAAAAATGAATAAGAATTGTAAAAAATTTGAGGAGTTACTCACCAAATTAAGGAATTCTGGAGTTCGAACCGACGAGCGTGGATTTGAGATGTTGACTTGGCAGGTCCCTCGGCCTTACTAAATGATAGTCTGGTTTGTAGCCGCTGCCAACCTGTATGAACAAGTTTCAAAGCATATAGAAAAGTATATCTATATATATTCGTCTGTGTGAGATTCGAATGTGTGTGAGTGAGTATAAAAAGGGATTATTATATCAGTGACCTTTTGAAGTAAAGCAAGTATTTAAAATTATTTTCTTTTTTAATCATTCAATTATCTGAATGAAAAGAGATAAGAAGTTTAATTTATTTCTATTTTATCTATCTAATATCTGTTAAAAAAAATACATATAAAACAAAATTGCAAACATTTATTAAATACCATATAGCCTGACTATCCACCTATAAATAATTTTTTTTATCACACAAAAAATATTTTTTTTTAGAATTACTCCAGCAAAGAGGTCAAGGCATAAAACAAAATTAATTATCAATGTTTAAAATAGGCAAATTTCTATTTTTTTTTTTTTAAATTGAAGTTCAAATTTGGAAAATCAACCTTCTATTCAATTATGAACTTGAGCGAAACTCGGTTGCGCTTAAACCAGGCCGGAAAATTTTATAAAAATTTTCTTGAAAAATTGTTAATAAATAACTAAAGAACAAATTATTTTAATTTTATTAGAGTTATTTTAATTAATTGTGATTTTAATCGAATTTAATTAAATTAATTGTGATTTTAATCGAAAAATTGTGGGGGTAGTTTTGATTTCTTCCATCCTTTATGTTTTTTGGAATGAGTCAAATGCCGCCCCGTAGCAGGGGCGTATATAGAAATTTTTTTCGGGGGGGGGGGGGGGGGGCTGAACTCAAAAATTTTTCTGAGGAAAATTTTGTTTTTAAGAAACTACATTTTTTTCACACGAAATATTTTGCGGAACCAAAGTTTTCCATCCTGCGGAAAAATTTGTTTTGTTGATGTCAGTATATCCCTGTATATGTATATGTGTTTGGGAAATTTCGGGGTGGGCCCGGGCCCCCTCGCCCCCCCCCCTCCTTATATACGCCCCTGGCCCGTAGGACGAAAAAAAGAGTGCGATAAATATTTGGGTAAAATAGTGACATTTTAAACTATTAAATATAACTTATATAAAAATAAATTCTATAAATTACTATTGTAGAAGAAAATAACAATATTTTTTTGAATAGCCTAATCAATTATTTATTATATATAGAGTAAGGTGGGGCAAAAGTCCGCACGGGGCAAAAGTCCGAATCCTCATTTTAAAATCCCCGGTAGACTTGGCGTTGTTCTAAACAACTTTGTTAGGTTGCTAACAACAAGAACAGATGATGATTCGAAATTCAATAACGTGTTTGAAGCCGATTGTTAACAATGAGCAAATTTATGTTTTTGTCACCTTCCATCTAATATTTATGGAAATTATCATGGTTGCAACATGTACCAGCATGCACTTTTCTAACTGTCTAATGTCTTTGATTGCAAGCTGATATCCCTAAATAAATATTTTAAAACCTTTTTTTCTCTACAGTTAACAATAAAAATTTTTTGTAACACTTCGATGAAAATAGCTAAATGGGGCAAAAGTCCGCGGCCTCGACGGGGCAAAAGGCCCAATGGATCTCCAATGGAACAAATGTCACCCAATGGTATTCGAGTTTCTGATACCCCTACCTAGTATTTTCTGGGTTTCTAATAGCCCTACCTAGTAGTTTCTCGGATTAATGAGCCTAGGGAAACGACCACGACCCGAAATGTTTATGCAGATTATGAACTTCAATCTTACTGGGGGCCCACGGGGCGTGGTGTAGAGGTTAGCGTGCTAACCTCATATACCAAACGTCGCGGGTTCGGACCCCAGGCAGTCCGAGGATTTTATTTAAGCCATCTGGATACCAGATGGCTTAAATAAAAATGCCTGGACCCTAATATATATAAATTCATAAATAACGGTTATCGTAAATGTCTTATATGGCCTGAGCTGCCGAAAAGACTGTGTGAATGTGTGTGTGAGTGTGAGTGTGAATGAGAAAAGTGTGAATGTTTTTTGAAAAAAAAAAAAAAAAAAAAATCTTACTGGGGACTAATTGTTATAAGGCCTATTGTGTATTTCTAATAAATAAAATAAATACATAAAACATACCTATACCTAATGTATTTCTTATTAAGTCTTTTTTATACCCTGGTTCGAGAGGTTGTTCGCTGCAGGGGCAATTGTTTGCACCTAAGGACTTTTGCCCCGCTAGTGCGGACTTTTACCCCCTCGGTGGGGCAAAAGTCCGCAAATGAAAATTTTTGTTTAAATACCTCTCCTACTCTTATGCTACCGAATTGGAAACCAAAAAAATTATGTAAGATAGCCAATTAACCAGGCTTTCAGGGGATGTTCCTATTTTTATTGTATCTTTCATAGGAAGGTCAAAAAAATTCCCAAAGAAAAACTGCGGACTTTTGCCCCACCTTACTCTATTATATATTATTTTTCTCTTGCGCGGAACCTAAATTTTTTACCGTCCGGGGATATATTTTACCTTTTTTTTTGACAGGCAATATTTTTGCCGCCCGCGGAACTAAAATTTTTTGATATCTGCCACCCGGGGCACGTGCACCCACTGCCCCCCCCTAGATCCGGCCCTGCCGCAAGGGGCCCGGGGCCTCTCTAAGGGAAATTTTCTTTAATTTATTTTTTTTTTTTTTTTTTTTTTTTGTTTAAATATATGGGGGCCCTCGGGGCATGGCGTAGAGGTTAGCGTGCTAACCTCGTATACCAAACGTCGCGGGTTCGGACCCCAGGCAGTCCGATGATTTTATTTAAGCCATTTGGATACCAAATGGCTTAAATAAGAATGCCTGGACCCACAATATATATATTAATTACAACGGTTATCGTCAAAGTCTTATATGGCCTAAGTTGCCGAAAAGACTGTGTGAATGTGAGTGTGGATGAGAAAAAAGTGTGAATGTTTTTTTAAAAAAAAAAAAAAAGAAATATATGGGGCCTATGCCGGCTCGGGGCCTGGGCGGTCCCCCCCGGTACGCCACTGTAAATATAATTATTTTCATAATAATATATTGCATTTTCATTCTCAAATCTTTTGGATTGACTTGATATTATATTTTTAATAAATTAGTTTTGGAGTGGAAAAAGCGGGCCGAAATACACCAATTTTCAACTAACGCGATTCTTCTGAGAAAATCAAACCAAATAGTGAAATTTGTAAGAAATTTTTTCATTTTTCAAAGGACAATATTACCTATGATTCTCAAAACTTTTTCGTTACTCCTCTCTCTGGTTTAAAAGGCACAAACCTAAATATCTTCAATATCCTTAACGAAATATCAATGTCCACAACTTTTGAATAAAAGAGAAATTGTTATTTATCTTAAACTCGTTGAGAGAAAAAAAATAAGTAAAATGAGTGAAGATAAATAATCTAATAGATTACTAATATTATTCTCATTTATTATTTACTTACCACAATGGTGTGGATGATTCAAAAAAATAGTCAACAAGTGATATTTGAGTCAATTCTTCATTGAATTTGAAGGAATCTAGGAGCTAAGACGCATCGTTCTCAACTGGAAGAAAATAAAGATTATATTAGTAAAATTGAATTAAACGATGAAAAGTGGCTGTAGAGTTTAAAATGGATATAGGAGACGTAGCAGCCAAGGAAATTAAATAAAAAAACTTTTATTTAATTATTAATCGTCGACGTTTCGGCCGCCAATCAAGACTTTCATCGGGGAGATTGATTGTTAAAATACACACGATATTGAGTATTATTTTTAATTACTTTTATCAATTGTAAAATATATAGACAATAATTCAACTAATCATATGTTTTAAAGTGAGTGAGTGACCTGTTGGCCTGGGACTTCTTACATTCAAATTTGTATTTATATTGTAAATGGCAATCAAAAATAATACTCAGCATCCTGTATTTTAACAATTAATCGCCCTGATGAAGTCGTGATTTCCGACCGAAACGTCGATGATTAAAAAATAAAATTTTATTTAATTTCTTTGGCTGCTACGTCTCCTATGTCTCCTATATAGTTAAATAATTTTCTAGATGTATATATTTTGAATAAGATATTAATATTTATCAATTTAATTATAAGGACCGTCGACCAAAATATAAATACTTTTGCGTATTATCAGTTTATTTGTAAATATTTCGACCCCAATGATATGGAATCATCTTCAGTACAATCAACAGATGTTTTGCAAATCGTAACTTTCTCCCATCCAATATGACAAAATGGATGCAATTTTTATAAACATTTATAAAAATTGCATTCATGGAATGCTCAGCTATTTTGTCATATTGGATGGGAGAAAGTAACGATTTGCAAAACATCTGTTGATTGTACTGAAGATGATTCCATATCACTTGGGTCGAAATATTTACAAATAAACGGACAATACGCAAAAGTATTTATTTTTGGCCGACGGTCGTTATAATTAAATTGATCATCCTTACGAACAATATTAATATTTATATCAATATTAAATGAATACCTCGATTCGGACCAGTGGCGTCAACTTTTTCTTGGGGGGGGGGGGGGGGGGGGGGACTTTTTTCTTAAAATTTACACTACTTACAAATAGTTATTCAAATTTGGCCAAAATATATCTAATTTAATTAATTGTTTAATTTTGTATAGTTTATATACAATATATTTTGGAATATTTTATTTAGAATAATATAGAATTTTATAAAAATCAGAGCCCTTGGAGGGGGGGGGGCAAATACTCTCCCCTCCAGATGACGCCACTGATTCGGACTTGACTAGTCATAGATTTATTTAAAAAGTTTGTGAGTGTGTTTTTTGTTGTTGGGCCAAACGCCACAAGGTCCCTGGAAATCGAACCCAGTATCAAGGCATTCGATAAAATTTCAAAAAATAAAAAAAAATTACCTGTATTGTTGAAATTTCAGTTTCCAGGCAGACGAAAATCAAACGTGTGTCCTTCATCGAGATGAAAGTGTATGTAGATGTGTAGATGAAAATTTAATTTAATTTTCCAGAGCAAAGTTAAATCCACCAAGGAAAACTTCCAAAGAAGGTGACTTCCTTTTTCACATATTTCAAAACCAGGCTTTTAAAGGATTTCAGAAGAATTTTCTCAACCTCTGATTATGAATAGTCTGCTACGTTCACTAGTGAAAGACCAAGCAAATACGATGATCCTCCTTATAGTTGAGATTTCTCTTGATTTCAGAGTTGGAAATTTATTCTCGATTTATGAAGAGTCGTATCAATAAAATAATAATTGGAGAGCAGAGTAGATGACAAATATTCAGGCGTTAGCGTACAATTGAAACCAGCTGAAATTTTTGCAGACTCTTGTTGGTATCAAATTGCTGATTGATTTCTCCCATTCTCTTGATAACCCGAATGAAAAAATCATTGGAAATCGTTATGTTGGCGTTATCAAACAGGGTTCTGTAAAAAAAATCATAAAATCAATGAATTAGTTGGATTATATGTATAAGCGGTGCAGTGGCGATGAGTGGGGGGATGGGGGGTGGGAGGGGGTTATTTTTTTACGTACTTTTATGTTTGGCACTAAGCATTGACTTTGCGGGTTTTTTTGGTTTAAAATAAATGCACAAAACTTTTTAAGAAAATTTGGAAATCTCAAATATTAGATGAAATTAATTAAAATTTATCAAAAACATTAGCTGATCAAAATATATAGTTAATTTTGAGAAAATAAAATAAAACTAGAAAAATACATTAGTGAAGTACTAGTACTATTTAGCCGATTTTATTCAAACTAGCGGCACTGATAAAGATTTTTTCTGCTTACAGAAGGGTATTAGAGTAGACCAAGATGTTTATCCCTTGCTGGCAAGTGCGAAATTTTTCTTTATAGGATTTCTCACTTCAATTCCCTCAGTAGAGAAATGCAATGCCAACTTGGAAATGTGAGTATTTGTTGGTGTTGGTCGAGGGCCCATCGGGCTTGGTGCAAAGGGAACCACACCGATGCTCTGGATAGGCTGGAGATGCTGGGCTCGTTTCCCGGAGACCATAGAACGATTGACCTACTAACATACTCACATAAACTTGTTAAATACAAATATATAGCTATGATGAATATTATTGGAAGATTTAAATAAATAAAAAAATAAAATAAAAGAACCTGGGTCCTTATTTATATATTTATCTATATACCCGTATCATGGGCGTATCCAGGATCAAATCTAGGGGGAGGAGCAGATCATGGTCGTCCAGGGGGGGGGCAGCTGTCCCCCCCTGCCCTCCGCTGGGTACGCCCAAGACCCGTATTCTATATATAGAGAGAAAGTATTGGATTCATGTCAAAAATTCAATGTCGAGATTTTGATAGATATTTAGGTCCCCTAAATCCAAAAGTTGTTTTCCCAACATGGTCTGTCTGTGTGTGTGTGTGTGTGTGTGTGTCTGTCTGTGAACAAAATTTCTCGAGAATGAAAAGAGCAAGGAGGTTGAAATTTTATATTGAAGTTAGTTAGCAACCATATATCCTATCTTTCCTATGAAGTTCGAGAGTAAAGTGTCTTCAAACAATTTTGAGAGCAAAATAATAATATACATTTTAAAGGCCATGTAAACAATAATTGATTTATGAATTTTAATCAAAATCGTTAGTGCGAATTTTGAGAAAATTGAAAAAAACTGAAAAAGTACATCAGTAAAGTACTAGTACTCTTTGGTCGATTTTATTCAAAAGATTCGTGTCACGTGCCAGGGGGATGTCTAACTTAAATATAAAATTTCAACCTCCTTGCTCTTTTCGTTCTTGAGATATTTTGTTCACAGACAGACCATGCCGCGAAAACAACTTTTTTGGATTCAGGTGACCTCAAAACGTGTATATCCATCAAAATATCGACAACGAATTTTTGACATGAATCCAATACTTTCTCACTCTATATATTATCAAATATAGATATAAGAGAAAGTAAAAATTCGATAAAATTTCAAAAAATAAAAAAAAAAATTACCTGTATTGTTGAAATTTCAGTTTCCAGGCAGACGAAAATTAAACGTGTGTCCTTCAACGAGATGAAAATGTAATTTCATTTTCCTGAGGAAGGTTAAATCCACCAAGAAAAACTTCCAAAGAAGGTGACTTCTTTTTTCAAATATTTCAAAACCAGGCTTTTAAAGGATTTCAGAAGAATTATCTCAACCTTTGATTATGTTTAGTCTGCTGCGTTGACTAGTGAAAGACCAAGCAAATACGATCGTCCTCCTCCTTATAGTCGAAATTTTTCTTTATTTCAGAGTTGAAATTTTATTCTCGATTTATGAAGAGTTGTATCAATAAAATGAAGAGAAGAAATCCAAAAAAATAATAGCATATTAATAAAATTCGGTTGTCATCTCATTCATCAACGTGGATGTATCTTGGGGTTGCCTCTTCAAGCACTTAGTTCCAAATAAAGCTGTTTTCTTTGATCTGTCTGAAAATAAAAAAATATTTTAATTAGGTGAGATGAATTAAAGATATATTTAAAAATCTGGTGTGATAGAAGAAGAGCATACAACTTTCTTTTACTTTAGGTAATTGAAATTGTTCTGTGCATCACACATCATTTTTAGTGTAGACATATTTAATATCAGGAAGTACATTAGAATTTAGGATGTAGAATTTATAAACAGAGAAAAATATTTCTCTTTTATTATCATGGCAACAACTATTTCTCTTAGTTCACAGAGCCACACAGAAAGACATAGAGACACACAGAGGGACAATTTTGGATTCAGGGAGCCGCATATAGTGTATTTTCATCAAAATCGAATTTTTGACATGAATCCAATACTCTCTATATGCCCTCGGGCTTGGCATAGTTGGTAGCGTGTCTACCTTCTATACCGAACGTCGCGGGCTCGGACTCCAGGCAGTTCGATGATTTTATTTAAGCCATTTGGATACCAAATGGCCTAAATAAAAATACCTGGACCCTCAATAGATATATTTACAAATAACGGTTATCGTCAAAGTCTTTAATGGCCTAAGTTTCCGAAAAGACTGTGTGAATATGTGTGTGAGTGTGAGTGTGAATGAGAAAAAAGTGTGAGTGTTTTTAAAAAGAATACTCTATATATACTTTACAGAATAAGAGTTTGCCAATCAGTGACGTCATTTGGAAAGGGCATTCCCCCCCCCCCCCACCCCCCCAAGGGCTCTTCATTTTTATAAAATTTTATATTATTTTAAATAAAATATTACAAAATATATCTACAAGTATATAAACTATACAAAATTAAACAATTAAATTAAATGTCTTTTGGCTAAATTTGAGTACCTATTTATAAGTAAATTTTAAGAAAAAAAAATGTTTGCCCCCCCCCCCTCCTCCCAAGAAAAAGTTGAAATGACGCCACTGTTGCCAATAGGGTAAAATTTTACTTTACACCCCTGTAGAGCCACTAAATTTATTAATTTATCCATAATATGAAGATGATTCTATAACAGGGGTTCTTAAACTTGTGTAGTTCGCGGATTTTGTTGCTCAATGCATTTTTGACATTTCATATGATTTTAAATTTTATAAATAAAATACATTATGTATTTAATTATAAAAGAGTTTTATATTGTATTATCTTCTCGAATAATTTAAAAATTCAAAAAGTTTTTAGCCTCCCTATTTGGGGATTTGGGCCCCCGAGTACTTTTCCTGATGGTTGGTTCTTTTTGAGGGTGCAAAATTTAATTTCTGAAGTTTATCAAACAAAACGTGACGGTCGGACAGACAGACACTGACGGACAATTCCCTATTAAATATATCGATATTAAGTTACCCCTGCAGGTCCAAAATTCTAGCTACGCCAGTGTCTTTGGTAGTAGGGATGAAATCATTTAAGGGAGGGATTGAGAATTTTACCTTAAACTATTAAGTAAGTAGAAATAGTTATTATTACCTTAAATGATGAGTATATTTGAAAATAATTCAGCCGGTTTAATGTCTCAGTGCAGGATGACGGTGACCATTAGTCCAACAAATATAAAAGCATATAATTGGAGAGGAGAGTTGATGACAAATATTCAGGCGTTAGCGTATAATTGAAACCAGCTGAAATTTTTGCAGACTTATAGGGTAGTCCTTGTAGGTATCATATTGCTGATTGATTTCTCCCATTCTCTTGATAACCCGAATGAAAAAATCATTGGAAATCGTTATGTTGGCGTTATCAAACAGTGTTCTGTAAAAAAAATCATAAAATCAATGAATTAGTTGAATTATATGGATAGACGGTGCAGAGGCGATGAGTGGGGGGGGGGGGTTACGGACTTTTATGTTTGGCATTAAGCATTAACTTTGCGGTTTTTTTTTTTTTTTGGTTAATAATATTTAAAACAAATGCACAAAACTTTTTTTTTTTTTTTTTTTTTTTTTAAATTCACACTTTTTCTCATTCATACTCACACTCACGCACACATTCATACAATCTTTTCGGCAACTCAGGCCATTTAAGACTTTAGACGATAACCGTTGTAATATATATATATCTATTGGGGGGTTCAGGCATTTCTATTTAAGCCATCTGGTATCCAAATAGCTTAAATAAAATCATCGGACTGCCTGGGTCCGAACCCGCGACGTTTGGTATAGGAGATAGGCAGCTAAAAATTAGATAATATTAATTAAAATTAATCAAAAACATTAGCGGATCAAACATTGGCGTAGCCAGAAATTTTTGATGGGAGGGATTCAAGAAAATTTTTTCAAAAATTTGAAAAATTCAAGATTATTTTAGGGTATTTATAAATCAAATAATAGAACGTGGCTGTAGCTGATATGTTTAATGGAAAGAGGATGCAGCCAAATAATAATCTTAGAAATATCCTATTTTGCTATTTTTGAATATTCTTTTAATTCAATTTAAGGAAAAAATTTTATTTAAATAAATCAGATGTTTAAATTTTATATTATTATAAGCTCAATCTTCATGCTATCACTTGGTTGGTATTTAAGAAAATATTACATTCATTGGACCTATAATGCAATCAACTTGTATTGTTAAATCATGACAACTCTATTTATATATGAAAAATATAAATATACTGTAAGTTTATTTATTATTATAATATTCATGTTAATATGAGAAAAATTTGATAAATGAATGTATTATAATTTTCTAGCTTTGAAGGCTGAAGATGGCAGGGTTGATCCCAGCCGAAACGTCCCTAATAAAGAGTATTCGTTACTGAATATAGGCTCTATTATTTGGCTGCATCCTCTTTCCATTAAACATATTTATAAATCATTTTTTTTTTTTTTATTTTATTTCTCTGTGGCTGGAAGTATTATTATTAAGGAGTCAAAAAAAATTCATGAACTAATGCGAATATTAACTAATGAACCAATATTTAATATCATTCTTTCGTTGTCCTATGAGCGCTCCGTTCATGTGAATGTGTGTCGCTGAAATTGTAATTTTCATTTATTCTCGCCTCCGGGTATGTACTTTGTTAATCAATATTGTATATTATTATAGATTATATAGATATTTTTATATTTTATAGAAAGTGCCACATTAACATGTTGTAATAAAATGTACGAAAATATTTTTTAGCTCTGAAGATGGCCTAGACCAGTGGCCGAAACGTCAGCCTGGAACGGCAATAAAAAAAGAAACAATTTTGGCTGCCTATGTCTTGAATTTTTTTTGACTCCTTAATAATTTATTTCTCTTACCATATATGAAATAAGTTATAATTTGTATTATAGAGCTTAAATATCTAGTCATGGCTTGAACCCCCCCCCCCCTGGCTACGTCTATGGGATCAAAATATAAAGAGTTAAATTGGAGAAAATATAAAAAAAAAAACTAGAAAAGTACATTAGTAAAGTAGTAGTACTCTTTAGCCGATTTTATTCAAACTCCTCAAAACGCCTACGAAAAGGGCAGCCGCGCAACTGGCCTTTGAGGACGGGGGGAGGGGGGGGGGGGGGAAGCTCAACTGGAGCGCCGTTTTTCATTCGAGCTTTTTTTTTAGGCTTTACGAATCTCATTCATTTTAGTATTCGAATCTCGTTCGAGCTTTTTTTTTACTTTCTCTAACTCTATATAAGAAATATATAGAGAGAGAAAGTATTGGTTTTTTGTAATTTTTCTCCGGATTTATGATATAAAATAAATTTATTATGAAATTTAAAAAAAAAGGGGAGATTTTGGAAAAAAGCTGGAGATTCCGGGAAAAAGCCGGAAAGCCGGATGCTGCGCTAGGGCGCCTATGTCGGTATCGAGGGGGCGCCAAAGGCTTGAAGCGCCGTTAAGACTTATATCGGACCTTATCGGCCAAAGAATACTAGTACTTTACTAAAGTACTTTTTTAGTTTTTTCGATTTTTCTAATAGTTGTGAGCATATTATTTGGTATTTGTTTTACTTCTGAAGATGACACACCGAATGTTGAAATACGTATTTATACCAAAAAATCTGGTGTGACTGGCGCACAGCACACAACTTTCTCTTACCTTCGGTAATCGAAAGTTGTGTACTGTGCTTGTCACACCAGATTTTTTGTGTCGACATGTATTTAGTTCCCGACAGTAGGGTACATTCGATTTTCAAGATGTACAATTTATAAGAATGGGAAAATATTTATATTTTGTTACCAAGGCAACCATTTCTTCTATCTTTTCTATGGAGTACAAGAGTAAAGTGGTCTTCAGAAGATTTCAATCACAAAATGAGAATATACATTTTATAGCGAATCTAAAAAATAATTGATTTTTGAATTTAAAAAAAAATCGTTGGAGCAAATTTTGAGAAAATCGAAAAAAACTGAAAAAGTGCATCAGTAAAGTACTAGTACTTTTTGGCCGATTTTGTTCAAAAGCTTCGTGTCACGTCCCATGGGGGTGCCTAACTTAAATATACAATTTCAACCTCCTAGCTCTTTTCGTTCTTGAGATATTTTGTTCACAGACAGACACACAGACACACAGACAGACAGACCATGTTGCGAAAACCACTTTTTTAGATTCAGGGGACCTCAAAACGTGTATATCCGTAAAAAATCTCGACATCGAATTTTTGACATGAAACCAATACTTTCTCTCTCTATATATATTAACATATATATAGAGGTAAGAGAAAGTAAAAATGTATTGAAACATATAAACTAGTGTTTTTGATTTTTAAAATTTTACTTATTAATAATGTTTCAACTAGAGCCAACCAGTTTAAATTTAGCCAAAAAATTACAACTCTGACCACAATCGAGACGCAACACATGATTGCGCCACTTTATCAGGAATAATATATTTGATTCCATACCTTTCGTTTCCGATGAATATTTTAGTCCCTTTTGATCTGGCTAATGGCAGGCCAAGAAGAATAAGTCACTCTTGTTAAGAATGGAGAAAATCAACGAAAATCTTAAAATGCCAGTTTTCTGTAAAAAAAAAAAAAAAAAATATAGAATTAATTAATAATAAATTATAATTAATTTAATTTGAGGATGTACAAGATTATATAATGTATGAATTTTGAAGTTTACTTGTAATACATGTATATTCAGGTGGAGTGTATGAATTTGAAATAAAATTTTTTTTATTTCTCAGGAAATTCAACCGTGACGAGTGATTTGCGCAAATTCTCATTTTCGGTCCGCATTTGAGGCCATCATCAGGCCTAAAATAAATAGACATATTTTCAAAACATAAGGCTTATAAACTTAATCTGATCTTAAATTTATAACATTCTAATTATTACACTAACTAATTAGAATTCTATAAATTTAAGATCAGATTAGGTTTTGAAAATATGTCTGTTGATTTTAGACCTGACGATGGTCACAAATGGAAGCCGAAATTGAGAATTTGCGCAAAGCATTTGTCAAGTTGAATTTTTTTTTTTTTTTTGAATGGGTGCATAAGGTCCGAAGACCATAATGACCAGTGGTCACATTGAGCCAGGAAGAATATTAAAAAAAAATAAAAAGGGGGAACTCAACTGAGGGAACTGAGGAGATACAGAAGATACAGGAGATGTAGCAGCTTTTATTTAATTATTAATCCTCGACGTTTCGGCCAATCAAGACTTTCATCGGGGAGATTGATTGTTAAAATACACACGATATTGAGTATTATTTTTAATTACCTTTATCAATTATAGAATATATAAACAATAATTCAACATATCATGTATTAAAGTGAGTCTGGCCTGTGGCTTCTTACATTCAAATTTGTATTTATATTGTAAAATTGACAATGGCAATAAAAAATAATACTCAACATCCTGTATTTTAACAATTAATCGCCCTGATGAAGGTCGTGATTTCCGACCAAAACATCGACGATTAAAAAATAAAATTTTATTTTATTTCCTTGGCTGCTACATCTACTATATAGTTAAATAATTTTCTATATATTTTGAATAAGATATTAATATTTATATCAATATTAAATGAATATCTCGATCCGGACCAGTGGCGTTATTTCAACTTTTTCTTGGAGGGGGACTTACTAATAATGTTTCAACTAGAGCCAAATGTTATCAGTTTAAATTTAGCCAAAAAATTACATCTCTGACCACAATAGAGACGCAACTCATGGTTGCGCCACTTTATGAGGAATAATATATTTTATTTCATACCTTTCGTTTCCGATGAATATTTTAGTCTCGTTTGATCTGGCTAAACGGCTATGTCGGAGGCCAAGAAGAATAAGTCACTCTTGTTAAGAATGGAGAAAATCAACGAAAATCTTAAAATGTCAGTTTTCTGTAAAAAAAAAATATAGAATTAATTAATAATAAATTATAATTAATTTAATTTGAGGATGTACAAGATTATATAAAGTATGAATTTTGAATTAGGTGTTCACTCAACTATGAGTTGAAAATATACACTAAGTGAACACTTCCGATGATGATGTAAAAATCGAAACGCGTCAAGTGATGTAATTAATAAATAATTTGAAACACATAACCTAGTGTATATTTTCAACTCATAGTTGAGTGAACACTTCATTATAATAATGTTTCAACAAGAGCCCACGGTAGAAAGTTTAAATATGATATGAATTTTGAAGTTTACTTGTAATATATTCAGGTGGAGTGAATGAATTTGAAATAAAATTTTTTTATTTCTCAGGAAATTCAACTGTGACGAGTGATTTGCGCAAATTCTCATTTTCGGTCCCCATTTGTGACCATCATGAGGCCTAATCTCATCTTAAATTTATAACAACATTCTAATTATTACACTATCAAAAAATCAAAAAATTTTTATCTCAAATTCATTCATTTCATCTGTACATATTGCAAGTAAACTTCAAAATTCATACAATCATACTTAATTTTTAATCAAGAGAAAAAATTATTTATCAAATATTAATGATATAAATAAAATATCGTATAAAAAATATTTTAAAACATAACGGAGAAAATATTTCAATGGACATTACAGTCTAAAACAAGCTTTCTGATTAGTTAGAGTAGATAGTATATTTTTTTTGTTAAAAATGAAAGTGTCATCAATAAATAATGATGAAATTTCCTCTCCCATTTTTCTCATTCTCTTAACTCTAATCTTCTGAATCAATCGAAATCGCTTTTCTATTTTATCTTTAACTATTTGTTATCGTTCTTTTTTTTTCCCTAGCACTGGCTTGTTTCCCACACAGTGCAGATTGTCTTCCGCCCCATCGTTAGAATAATTAACGCCACGCAGGAGATGAGTTAACAGCATCACGAATCTCACGTCTATAAACCCTTCCAGTTTTGGAGAGAAATGTAAATCCTCTAAACTCTTTATCAGGTCTATTCTCTAAAAACAGACGTTAAAATTTAAAATAAACAAATGGGTGTTAAAAAGTAATGTAAAAACAAACAGCGTTAAAAAAATGCTATTCTCTAAACAAAGTTTTAACAGTGACGTTAACATGTTGCTTTTATTTCAAAGCTATCAAAATCATAACCTTACTTTTTAGATTAAGGACGACATTTTTATTTTAAACACGACGTTAAAATATTTTAATAATTAAAGGCCCCACCTAGATATGACATTAATTTTTAACAATATTTACTCTAAAGTTTTTGTTTACAGAATAGCTATTTGAGGGAAGGAAGTGATTTTGATTTTTTAACGCTGATTGTTTTTACATTACTTTTTAACACTATTTGTTTATTTTAAATTTTAACGTCTTGTTTTTAGATGATTATAATTATTAATACTTTAAATTATTAATATTTAAAAGAAAGATCTGACTTTCTGTTTCTTTCCAAGAACGTGAATTATATGATTTTATTGTGAATTATTTTTCTGTCATTAATCCTGAAGATGATTATAATCAGTACCGAAATGTCCACAAGGGAGAGGCGAGGGGTACATCAATAAATGAAATACTACTAACTACACTATAAATATAAACAACTATAAATATTTACATATTTATACGGTATAAATTTTATTTAGGCTGGTTTGCAGAAATTAGTGCATTTTTATTTTATCGTTTAGTAGAGAAAGTATGGTAATCGTCAAAAAATCTAGAGTTAGATCTATACCTGAGTAAAAAAAAACATTTTTGGAATTCTGTGTAATTTACTTAAAAACACAAGCGGCCAGATAGATGAAATTTGCTATATAGCTTACTTCTTGCACTAAAATTGTAGATTTGTGTCAATTTTAGAATAAATACGTCAACAGAAGACAATAATTTAGCTAATAATTTTTTTCAAAAATATAAATTTGTAATTTTTTCTCATCATACTAATGTGCTGCCACACCAGATCTTTTTGTGTCGAAATATATTTAGTTTCCTATAGCCTCATGGTACCAAACTTGACCTCTTGTGTTTCATAAGTAAAAAATCTGGGGTGAATGGTCGTAGAGCACACAACTTTCTCTTACCTTTGGTAAGAGTATGAAATACAAGAGTAAAGTGTGCTTTGCAATTTTGAGAGCAAAATGAGAATATAGATTTTAAAGAGCATCTTAAAAAATAATTGATTTTTGAACAAAATCGTTGGAGCGAATTTTGAGAAAATCGAGAAAAAACTGAAAAAGTACATCAGTCAGACTAGTATATTTAGTTTACTATATAGCCTCATGGTTCCAAACTTGACTACTTGCGTTTCATAAGTAAAAAATCTGGTATGACTGGTCCGATTTGGATTAAAAGCCCCAGGGGCGTGTCTAACTTAAATATAAAATTCCAACCTTTTAGCTCAATTCATTCATGCTTAAAATTGAACACAGACAGACACACATACACAGACAGACAGACAGACAGACCATGTCGCGAAAACCACGTTTTTGGATTCAGGCGACCTCAAAACATTCAAAATCTCGACATCAAATTTTTGACATGCATCCAATACTTTCTCTCTATATATATTAACATATATAGAGGTAAGAGAAAGTAAAAACTGAAATATTACTTCAGTAAAGTACTTTTTGGTCGAGTTTGTTTAAAGGCTTATTTTAACTGTCCGGGAGGGTACCTAACATAAACAAAAAATTTCAATCTCGTAGCTCAATTCCTTCATGTCTTAAATCGTCACATACAGACAGACAGACAGACCAATTTGCTGGAATCACTTTTTTGGACTCAGAGGACAAAATATGTATTTCCATCAAAATCTCGAATTTTTGACATGATCGCAATACTTTCTCACTATATATTACATATATAGGCAAGAGAAAGTAAAAACCGCCGAACAGATCATTTGAGTTGCCTACATTCCTGTGCAAAAATCAATTAATTTGTTCAAATAATGGTAATTTTTCTTCTCTTTTTACTTTCTCTTACCTATGTATATATGTAATATATATATAGAGAGAAAGTATTGGATTCATGTCAAAATTCGATGTCGAGATTTTGATGGATATACACGTTTTGAGGTCCCCTGAATCCAAAAAAGTGGTTTTCGCGACATGGTCTGTCTGTGTGTCTGTCTGTGTGTGTGTGTGTGTGTTCAATTTTAAGCATGAAGGAATTGAGCTCCGAGGTTGAAATTTTATATTTAAGTTAAACACCCCCGGGACCGGAAAAATAAGCTTTTAATCAAAATCGGCCAAAGAGTACTAGTACTTTACTGATGTACTTTTTCAGTTTTTTTCGATTTTCTCAAAATTTGCTCCAACGATTTTTTTTTTAATTCAAAAATCAATTATTTTTTAGATGCTCTTTAAAATGTATATTCGCATTTTGCGATTGAAATTTTCTGAAGACCACTTTACTCTTGTGCTTCATAGAGAAGATAGGAGAAATGGTTGCCATGGTTACAAAATATAAATATTTTCCCATACTTATAAATTTTACATCTGAATTCAAATATTCCTACTGCGGGAACTAAATACATGTCGAACAAAAAATCTGGTGTGACAAGCACAGTACACAACTTTCGATTACCGAAGGTAAGATGGGTTGTGCTGTGCCAGTCTCACCTTTTTTTTTTGTTTGAGAAATTCCAACTTGGGATGTTATAAGATTATTAAATAAATTTAACAAACTCTTTTCGTGTTTAAGACATTTTCTAAAACTAAAGACTCTTTTTTTTTTTTTAATTTTCTTGTTTTGAGTTTATTCACTTGCCATTTTCCCTGCATCTTTCGCGATATAATCTAAATTCGAGATACATTTTGAGATTCTTACTTATTTGAGGGACTGGAATGGAATGGAAAGCCTAAAGAATTGAGATAGAAAGAGAGAAGAAAAACTGGCGAGTTCAATTTCATGCTTCAGATCTTCGGAAAAATAAAAACTACACGAAAGCAAAAATGTAATCCACTTTTTGACTCGCTTATTAAAAGAAACTTTAACCCCCCTTAAAAAGATGTTGTTATAAGCTTGACGGAGTTTAATATCAAATATAATAACAAATGTTCTTTCTCTCTCCTTTTTTTCAGTCTTGACTTTGCAAAGTGATTATATCGCTGAAGTAAATACGACATGCACACGACAATGTTTGCTCATTTCAATTAGAGGGGATTTTTTTTATAATTTTCCCCGAATTTATTATTACATAGGCGGAAATCTGTTTCGTTTCATCCTTTCAATTATTTTTCAGTTCTTAACTCATTTCAAAATAATAAATATATCTATATTTACTTTTTGTATTAAAACAAAATGTATTAAAAGTTTAATTAATAATTTTCCATTAAATTTGTAAAATTTTCACGCTTGTCTTATTTAATCAAGTGATATCGTGGCCAGAAGAATCGGGGGGGGGAGGGGGGGGGGGGTTTGGACATTTCATACGATTAAACCCTCTTCCCACTCTCAAATGAATATTTTAAAGAATGCAAAATGTTTTTACTTTCTCTTACCTATATATGTGTTAATATATAGAGGGAAAAGTATTGGATTCGTAAAATTATGTCAAGATTTTGATGGATATACTCGTTTTGAGGTCTTCCGAGTCCAAAAAAGTGGTTTTCGCGACATGGTCTGTCTGTGGGTGGGTGATTGTGTGTTCAATTTTAAGCATGAAGGAATTGAGCTATGAGACTGAAATTTTATATATAAGTTAAACACCCCCCGGGAGAGTGAAAATAAGCTTTTAATCAAAATCGGCCAAAGAGTACTAGTACTTTACTGATGTACTTTTTTTTTTTTTTTTGATTTTCTCAAAATTAGCTCCAACGATTTTTTTTAAAATTCATAAATCAATTATTTTTTAGATGCTCTTTAAAATGTATATTTTGCCATTTAAATCTTCTGAAGACCACTTTACTCTTGTACTCCATAGAAAAGATGGGAGAAATGGTTGCCATGGTAACAAAATATAAATATTTTCCCATACTTATAAATTTTACATCGCCCACGGGGCTTGGAGTAGTCGGTAGCGTGCCTACCTTCTATACCGAACGTCGCGGGTTCGGACCCTAGGTAGTCCGATAATTTTATTTAAGGCATTTGGATACCAAATGGCTTAAATAAGAATGCCTGGACCCCAAATAATAATATATATTCATAACGGTTATCGTCAAAAGTCTTAAATGGCCTAAGTTGCCGAAAAGACTGCGTGAATGTGTGTGTGTGAGTGTGAATGAGAAAAAGTGTGAATGTTTTTATATAAAAAAAAAAAAAAAATTTACATCTGAATTCATATGTGTTGGGGGCCGCTGGTGTGCGGGATTTTTCATTAAATAAAAATATTTATTTAATGTAAAAAAATCCTCAAGCAGGCACTGGATTGGAATATTGTATCTCACCACAATAGCTCCCAGGCGAAACTAGGACATCAATTGTCCACACGGACAGACCATTTTGCGGGACCCACTTGTTTAATCTAAAGGGACCCCAAAGCCCATTTTCCCGTCTTAGGTGGGTGTCTAACTTAAATATAAAATTTCAACCACCTGGCTTAATTCCTTCATGGTTTAAATCGAACCCAGACACTACACACCCACAGACAGACCATGTCGCAAAAACAGCTTTTTTGGATTCAGGGGACTTCAAAACGAGTATATCCATCAAAATCTCGACATCGAATTTTTGACATGAATCCAATACTATATATTAACATATATATAGAGGTAAGAGAAAATAAAAAAAGATACAGATATGTACCATGGTTTATCTCTGAAGTTGGATTATGATGCATTCAAACGAATTTCTCATCAAATTTTCAATGCATTTCAAAAGATGGAAATTTAAAATCAAATATTCGAAATAGTACTATTAAAGTTCAGATTAAAATACTTCCTTTGCACTAGAATGAGGGTAAGTAACGAACGAATGCAAATGTGCTTTGAATCAAATGAAATTATTTCGACTTTTTAATAACTAAACCTTTTAAGATTTATACATCAGCTTATAATTAATTTAAAAATGAATCAGAATTGTAAAAAATTTGAGGAGTTACTCACCAAATTAAGGAGTTCTGGAGTTCAGACCGACGAGCGTGGATTTGAGATGTTGACTTGGCAGGTCCCTCGGCCTTACTAAATGATAGTCTGGTTTGTAGCCGCTGCCAACCTGTATGAACAAGTTTCAAAGCATATAGAAAAGTATATCTATATATATTCGTCTGTGTGAGATTGGTATGTGTGTGTGTGAGTATAAAAAGGGATTATTATATCAGTGACCTTTTGAAGTAAAGCAAGTATTTAAAAATATTTTCTTTTTTAATCATTCAATTACCTGAATGAATAGAGATAAGAAGTTTAATTTATTTCTATTTTATCTATCGAATATCTGTTTAAAAAAATTTCCATAGGCTCTGTGTATTTTAAATGTTAAAACAAACTATGATTATTTTTCAAAATTTTAATCTCATATTTGTCTATTTTATACACAATAGAGAATCATAAATAAATACAAAATTTCATGAGAATTGGAAAATTTTACTTTCTCTTACCTATATATATATGTATATACATATATATTAATATATAGAGAGAAAGTATTGGATTCATGTCAAAAATTCGATGTCGAGATTTTGGTGGATATAGGCCTACACGTTTTGAGGTCCTCTGAATACAAATAAAAAGTGGATTTCGCGACATGGTCTGTCTGTGTTCAAGCATGAAATAATTGCGGTTGAAATTTTCTATTTAAGTAATGCACCCTCCTGGAGCGTGAAAATAAGCTTTTGATCAAAATCGGCCAAAAAGTACTAGTACTTTACGTTGTAGATTTTTTAGGTTTTTTCGATTTTCTCGAAATTCGCTTCAACAATTTTGATTAAAATTCAAAAATCTATTATTTTTTAGATGCTCTTTCAAATGTATATTCTCATTTTGCCGTTGAAATCTTCTGAAGACCACTTTGCCCTAGTATTTCATAGGAAAGAGGAGAAATGGGTGCCATAGTAACATAAATATAAATATTTTCCCATACTTATAAATTTTACATATTTGAAATTCAAATGTACCTTAGACCTACTGTCGGAACTAATCATATCTCGACAAAAAAAAAATCTGGTGCGACTAGTCACACCAGATCTTTTGAGGAAGGTGAAGAAAATAGGCTTTATTCGGCCCAAAATTATTTATTACCCATGTCAACGTTTCGGGGACTATACGTCACCCATCCTCAGGACAAAGGTCGTAAAAAATTTTTTACGTTGTGACGTATAGTCCCCGAAACGTTGACATGGGTAATAAATAATTTTGCGCCGAATAAAGTCTATTTTCATCACCTTTCTGTAAATTAGACGGCCTTCCTCCATACGATTATACAGTTCTTTTGAGTTTTGAACCAATATAAACAAGGTCCTGATTTTGAAAGGCTAATTACTTATTTGCCCTTTAAGAGAGTGTGAAGACAGACGTGAGAAGGAAAGTTTTGCAGCTTCGTTGTAATTATTAATAATAGCATCAAAGCCAAAGAAAGAAACCTTTTTTTAACAACTCGTCATAATTCAACCAATACACGCGCTATTTCGTATTTTTTTTTTCCTTTATAAGATTATCTTGTAACATTTTGAGAGTGGTTTTTGAATAAGTCATTGAGTAATCACAAGGGATAATCAATATCCAGTTGAGGTGTCCATAAAAGATTGTCCTCAGGGTGGTTCCGGGATTCAAACGACCACCCTCACGGAGAGTCCAAGGGTCTTGTTTAAGAATTCAAGTCACGTCCTTTTGGACAAGACTTAGGTCTCACCTGAATTACGATCCACCTTTTGTCGAAATCCCAAACACTCCAACCACTTCACTTTTTACCTACCCATCATGACACACAAGCAATCATTCATTAATTGAACGCCTTAACGAAAAGAGATCCTTCTTCTCTCTTAATGGAAATACAACCCGCGCCTTTAATTGCTCGCCTTCATTTAAAATGAATGCTTTAAGTATTTATTTCATTATATATTTATAGGCCATTTAAAAACATATATCAATAGTTCGTTATAGGAGAAGATTTATGTTTGCTTCGGTTGATTTCGATATTCTTTCTTCTGTTTATTAGTTGGCGTGTATAAATATTCATCAACATACAAACATGACAGAGAGTTGTGGTTAATTGAATATGATTTAATTAATTGTTATTTTTTGAAAAAATAAATACAGTAATTTTCTTTTTTTTTTTTAAATGCCTATGAGAAATGATATTTAATTGAGTAAATTTCAATTCAAAAAAATCTGGTATGGGCACTACACAACACTCGATTACAGAAAATAATAAAAAAAAATTTTTAACAGAGAAATAATTTTATTTTTGTTGAATATTTATGACTTGAAATAAAAGCGTTGGGCGCTCTGAGGGTCTAAGAATAGACAAATTTTTTAACCTATCAACGCCCCACGTTCTTATTTTAATTAATAAATATTCAACAATTTTAACAAGAAAAATGAATTTATTTCTCAGTTCAATTTAAATAAAAGCATTAACTGGGGGGCCTGGCAACGGAGAAGAACAACAACAGTCACCGAAATCGTTGCAGTTAAGCAATGACAAGCGCGGCGAAAGCTCGGGATTGGTGACCCCGAGCAATCAGCGTGGGGAACGTCCCCAGGTAGCCATCGGTATGATGTAATTTAAAAAGTTATATAATAAAGTCACCTTAAATGGCTTCAGTAGCCGAAAAGGGTTAAAAAAAGTATTAAAATTTTTTACTTTCTCTTATGTAAATATACATATATATATAGAGAGTGAAAGTATTGGATTCATGTCAAAATTCGATTCGTTAACGCTTTGGCTTTAAAGTTTTTGCTTACAGAATAGCAATTTAAAGAAAGGAGGCGTTAAAATTAATTAACGCTGATTGCAGATGTTAAAAATTAACGTTTTTGCTTAAAGAATAGACATGAATGTGATTTAAAAATTTAATAAGGAATTTTAAGATAAAGTCAATAATAATAATGGCAAATTTGGTCATTAGAGTTATTATATTAATAATGTCTTCTGCCAATATGACCAATAGTGGATCAGTATATTGACAATAGCTTGGGTAAATATTGTTAAATTGTAAATGAATTATGTATTGTTATAACCATAAAAAAGCTTTTGTGATATTGATGTTTAAATGTATCCATTGTATGATAGCCTTGAAGATGGTCCTATATGCGTTCGAAACGTCGGCCCTGGCACATTAATTATGAATAAATAAATTGAAAAAACTACGAGCTGCTGCTCATTGGAGAAATCCAGACACCTTTAATTTAAATAAAAGCATTTAAAAATTGAGGATCATTAAAATCGAGTTTTGAAAAATATATTTGCCAATCCTATTTTTATCACCCCAACTAAACTTCCAAATCAAGGAATAATATGCCTCAGACATCACCATGGCTGAGAGGTAAGCAATATAATTGAATAAAGAAGCGCACAAAAGACCCTTGGAACATGAAAAGTTTGCCTCTGCTTTTAGAGATAAGACCACAAAAACTTTTTATTATTGTGTTGAATTTGTTATTGCGGGAAAAAATTTGCCCAGGCACAATAAAAATTTTTACTAGAGTGGATCGCTTTACACTTTGCCTACTACGTGGGCTTTATTCGATATTTAAGCCTTTGACTCGAGGTTCCAAGCTGAAACATTAATAGGGAGGTCGGGGGTTCACATCCCGTCCCAGGAAAATATATCTCAATTGAATTGGCTACCAATTGATTAATAATTGAAGTTTATTAAAAAATAATAAATTTGAACTTAATCCCAAAATTTGATTGGTTTTCGTCTTTAATAAAAAATGATTTTTTTTTTTATCGCATTATTATTCAATTAACAACGATGGAATATAAAAAAAAAATTTATAAAAATAAAACCCACTTTACTGAAATGATATTCTGAGACGAAAGAGTTAGGGGATTGTATTTTGAAAATTTTATAAATGCATATATTTGATCTTCATTTCGCACTTTTTATGAACAATTAAACTGGTCCAAGGTAGGCAAGTACCTCTATACTCAAAAATAACCCCACGTTAATCAAAAGGGGAGACGAATTAAAATTTTTATGAATGCATATTTCTTCCATCATACAATTTAATGGATACTTTTTAGGGGCCTAAACAAAGTAATATAACCAACCTAAAAATAACGTCGGATTTTAAATTTGACAATTTTATCATCCACTAACACGAATGAAAAATGAAATCATTTTACAGAAAATATTAATATAAATAAACCAAGTGTGAAGTTTGTAAAAGTGTACTTAATAAGGGCGTGAATTACTAGAAGGGGATTAGGAGGGTTTACCCTATCTAGTTATTTCCCCTTGGTCAAGGAAAAATTCATCCCCCGGGTATAACTTCCCCTCTGAAAAAATTAGAATATCAATTTTTTCATTATCTCACTTGCCACGGATGTTTAATTGAAGAAATAACTAACCGGGTATAGCTATTTATTTTTATGATATCAAATACTAGTTGAAATTAATAAAAGTATGTGTAAATGAAGCTACAGTATAATAGAAATAAAGCAAAATTGCCGATTTTAGGATTCATCTATTTTCAAGACTGAAAGTTCGTAGGGCGTATAAATAATTAGTTTATGTACTGGAAGGTAGGCTGAATAATAGAACGTGGCTGTAGCTGATATGTTTAATGGAAAGAGGATGCAGCCAAATGGCAGCTGAAGATGGCAGGGATGATCCCAGCCGAAACGTTCCTAATAAAGAGTATTCGTTACTGAATAGAGGCTCTATTATTTGGCTGCATCCTCTTTCCATTAAACACTGGAAGGTAGGCAACGCAAATGAACCTTTTTTTAAAGAATTTTTCAATTAACTTAATTGTTGTAGTAGTCTGTAGAGCGCATTATTCATGATCATTTGTTAGATTTAAATTATTTTGTATGCGTAATCCTTTCTAGCGAAGCTCTGGGCTATTAAGAAGCACTGTTCTATTGAAAAATTCACTTAAAAGGGCAGAAATAAATAACTGCACTACATGCTTCTGTATATTAATTTCATTTTCAAATAATAATATATACGCTGTAGCCTATATAGTCGACCTAGTGGCTTTCATGAACAAGTACCAAAATGTAGTCCGAGAGGAGGGGGCTGGGGGCGGTCCGCCACAGGGCACGAGTCGAAATAGGCCCCCCAAATATTTGTCTTTGAGAGGCTTCGAGACCCACTCGGCAAAAATGGAAAAATTTAGATAAAAAAAATCTGGTGTGACTGGCGCACAGCACACAACTTTCGATTGCAGAAGTTAATTGTGTTCTGTGCTTGTCACACCAGATTTTTCGTGTCGACATATATTTAGTTTCCCCAGATATATTAGAATTCAAGATGTAAAATTTATAAGTATGGGAAAATATTTTTATTTTGTTGACTCTATGGAGTACAAGAGTAAAGTGGTCTTCAGAAGATTTCAATGACAAAATAAGAATATACATTTTAAAGAGAATCTAAAAAATAATTGATTTTTGGATTAAAAAAAAAAAATCGGAAGCGAATTTAGACAAAATCGAAAAAAAAACTGAAAAAGTGCATCAGTAAAGTACTAGTACTCTTTGGTCGATTTTGTTCAAAAACTTCGTGTCACAGCCCTTGGGGGTGCCTAACTTAAATATAAAATTTCAACCTCCTAGCTCTTTTCGTTCTTGAGATATTTTGTTCACAGACAGACACACAGTGAGACCATGTTGCGAAAACCACTTTTTTGGATTCAGGGGACTTCAAAACGTGTATATCCGTCAAAGTCTAGACATGAATCCAATACTTTCTCTCTATATATATTAACATATATATATATATATATATATATAGAGGTAAGAGAAAGTAAAAATGTAATGAAAAATTGTCTTTGAAAGGACCCGGGCCCTCAGGGTTCAGATACGGTATTTTAAAAATATTTTTGTGTATGGAGGAGGGGGATATTTAAAAATGAGTTCGCCCCCGCCCCCCCCCGGTAAAATCCAATATACACCTCTTGTACAAAAAGTATATAGACCCCCTCTTCTAGTGACGCCCCAGGCCCCCAATTGTCTCGGTACGCCGGTAAGACCACTAGTTGATAAAACCATACATGATACCAATTAACATTTACTAAAGAATTTGCAGATTGAAGCCAACTAATACATCATATCAGCAAAAGTAATTAACTATAATTATGTTAAATGGATCTATTCTTCATTTGTTAAAGAAAAATATTTTCTATTTATTGATGTCTTTGTTTTTACTTTCTCTTACCTATGTATATATGTAATATATATGAGAGAGAAAGTATTGGATTCATGTCAAAAATTCGATGTCGAGATTTTGATGGATCTTCACGTTTTGAGGTCCCCTGAATCCAAAAAAGTGGTTTTCGCGACATGGTCTGTCTGTGTGTGTGTCTGTGTGTGTGTGTGTGTTCAATTTTAAGCATGAAGGAATTAAGCTATGAGGCTGAAATTTTATATTTAAGTTAAACACCTCCCGGGACCGGAAAAATAAGCTTTTAATCAAAATCGGTCAAAGAGTACTAGTACTTTACTGATGTACTTTTTCAGTTTTTTTCGATTTTCTCAAAATTCGCTCTAACGATTTTGATTAAAATTCAAAAATCAATTATTTTTTAGATGCTCTTTCAAATGTATATTCTCGTTTTGCCCTCAAAATTGTTTGAAGCACACTTTACTCTTGTGCTTCATAGGAAAGATAGGAGAAATGGTTGCCATGGTAACAAAATATAAATATTTTCCCATGCTTATAAATTTGACATCTGAATTCAAATATTCCCTACTGCCTGGAACTAAATACATGTCGACACAAAAAATCTGGTGTGACAAGCACAGTACACAACTTTCGATTACCGAAGGTAAGAGAAAGTTGTGTGCTGTGCGCCAGTCACACCAGATTTTTAATTAATGCAACCGAAGATACCCGAGTGGCAGCTGTCTTGTTTTACTACGACATATATAATAGTATGGTTATACACGGGATGGCCTAGGTACAAAGGGGTGAAAGGGCATCCTGGGGATGAAAGGGCATCCTCGGGGCGGGGTTGGTCCAGAGAGGGTGTAGTTCCCAATTCATCCGTTGGATGCCGTGGCATGCGTCCATTCGGGACCCCCCACTCCAACCTCCCCTTTTGGGAGATGGGAGGGGAGGACGCAGCAGCCGCCCGTCCGGAGCGCGCGGCGCATCTTCAGTGCTCGGGCGCGCGCCGCGGCGTTAACATTACCGAGCTCCGGTTTATCTTCTCAATCTTGCTCTAATATATTTTTTTTTCTTGAATACTCTCACGAATTAACTTAAAAAAATAACCGATGTGTTATTTGGTGCCATCGCCTGGTGATTCCTTTTATTTTTGTTTGGTTTTGTTTTTTTTTCTTTAATAATGTGTGACTGAGTGTTTGTTATAGTGAACTTGTTTTGTTGACAACCAAATCGCACACAATCACATACACTCTCATATAACATTTACTCTTGGGAAGTGAATTTTCCCGAAAAAAATCCCTCTTCTGAAGTTGACTTCATTCAGTAAGTAACTGAAACAATTTTTTTAACGATGTCCCTCTTATAAACGTCAATAAAAAAAAAAAAATAAATTTTTCGAAAAATTATCTATTAATACTATAAATATATAATTTATTTATTAGAAAAGACTGGTCTTGGGTATTTCGGACCACAGACAGTTCTTTTTGAATTCAGGGAATCCCCAGTCGGGAATATTTAATTGCAATGTGTATTACGATTCAGATATTTTAGAAAAGTAAAATTTAACAGGATCAGAAGTTATCTATTTGCAAAAAAATTATCAATATATCTTCTTGAAATCATCAAGAAATTAATTATTTAATTATAGATGTATTTTATTAACATAAACGAAGAAAGAAAGTTTCAAAGTATTTTTGAAATTTAAAAAAAGAAGTGGATAAATATGAATAATTCAGACAATCTTCTATCTTTTCAACTAAATAATAATTCCAAATTTGCAAATTAGTCATTTTTCCTCTTTAGATGTGATTTTTGCCTCTTTTCTCCCCAGCCAAGATTTGTGAAATTTAATTTAATTGAGTTTGAAAGCCGCAAACAATTTAATTCTCAGATTAACTAAATTTGAAATTCATTCATTCATTCAGGGCTTTAACCAAACGTCCTGAGGAAGAAACAAACGAAACATCATAAATATACTTTTCCTTAATTTTTTTTTCCGTCATTCAGGATCGGCATAATAAATCGGATAACAAAAGAATGTTAGAAGAAATAGTCTTGAAAGGCTCGTTTACACACACAATTTTACGAAATTTTTGGGGAGTTCAAATTTGTGAATGTCAATACTGTTAAAGACTCGAGCAACTTGTGGTCGTCATGCAAAGGGTCCAAGAGTATTTAGTAGCTATTTAATATAATATAAAAAAAAAATTTGAAAGGCAGAAAATAAAAAAAACAATAGGTTTTAGTTCAGAATATTAAGTGTGTAAGATCGGTTTTAAATTTTTTCTAGCAAAACTTGATGCTTAATGAATTAATATAATTATTCTTTGATAGTTCTACAGATTTATAATAATAACCCAGGATGCAGCCGAAATTCCATACAGAATAGGTTAAAAAAATTTTATAAGGAAAAATTTTAATTTTTCTTTTTCCTTTTTAACTTTGCCTATCAACCGTAGGTTGGGGCAGGTAAAGTTAATGTAAAAAAAAAAAAATGAAATTGAACTGAAGTTGCCAAAATGCGTTTTGAGGTCCCCTGAATCCATTTAAGTAGTTTTTGGAATCATGTCTGTGTGTGTATGTCTGTGGTAATTTTTTTCTTCAACGAAAACTCAAAAACTATTTATTAAATTGTTTTGAAATTTTGCACACATAAACTAGAGGTAAAGGGCAATAATTGAAAAGCTTTTTGTAAACATCGGACCATTGGGGGGCGCCCTAGAGGGGAGGAATATTTTTTTCTTACAAAACCTATATTTTTTTATATATATTCAGAAACTAGACTTTCTCCCGAGTAAAATAATATATAACATTAGTACCCTAATTTGTTAAAAAATTATTTAAATTTGAAAATCAAAACAAATAAACGCGTTGCGGTATTTCTTTGAATAGCAGGTGGGCAAAGTTGTGCGCTCTTTATTTTTTAATACTTCAGTCCGCATGTTGAACATCCATCGATATCATGTATCTAAACATTTATGTAATAAAGTTAAAACCCTGAATGGTCAGTTGCCGTCAGTATTGTTGCTCAAATTAAACATAAATTTCATCTTAATATCTTCGAATTCAGAAATTTTCATTTATAAAGAAATTATTTTAATAATTTTAAATTTTGTTCCCTTAATTTAACCATTTTGTGGTTCCATAATTCCCGAATAAATTTTTTTTTTTCTCATTTTCAAGATAGACTTGATGGTCTCTCCGTATAACACTTGTTGGTTGGGTGTCTCATCCCCCTTTTTAAAATTTATTAATTCAACCAAAAACCCTGCCATGCTAATATTTCCGTTTGCATTTTAAAGCAATTGATTTAATTAATCAGCCCGCGAGGGGCGGTCGGCGGGGCTTCACTAAGATAGTATTTTTCCCCCGGCTTTTTTAATGATTACCAAAAGTCGCTGTTGATTTTACTTTCAAGTAGGCTATTTTCATTTCCCCGGAATTAATTAGAAGAGGAAATATTTTGGCGACAAGGCAGCAGCGTGTGGATTTTGCTAATTTATCCCAATGTCAGAAGATATTAAACTTATTTTTGGCTGGAGTTTAAGAAAAAAATTTTTTTTTCCTTTAATATTATTATTTATTCAAATCTCTCTTAAAAAAAGTGCTGCTTTTAGTAAAAAAAAAAATTTCATCTAATTATTTTTATTCAGCTAAAGAAGTAAATTTTATTAGAAAGATTAGAAAGTTTTTAAACTGATTTAAGTATTTTCAATCTAAATACTTTTTTAAATTTAATTTTTTCTTTATTGAATTAGCGGCACATCTTCCTCTTTCGTCGGTTACAATATGATGATGGCATTTGCTGATTTTTCATTAATAGTCTGATCTTTTTTTCCCCTGTATTGATGGTCGCCGGCGACCGGCGAAGTTCTTTTTATTTATATTTAGCGTCATTTCAATAGCACGTTTGTTTTTTAACTCTTTACCAGAATTTTAACTCCATTTAAATAATTGTAATTTAATTAAATTTTATTGCTCTGCTGTCGAAAAGCAGAGTGGATAAAAAAACCCACTTTTTTTGGATTTTGACCAAGACAGTCAAAAGTGGTTAAAACGGTTCAAAATTGGTTTTAACCACAAAATTAATTTAAATTGTATTGTATATACCAATCAATTTGAATAAACATGGAAGGAGTATAAATGGCCACCGATGCCGAAAAAGGCCTTAAATTAAATAAAAAGTTATATATTTATATCCTGACACAAAAAATCTGGTGTGACAAGAACAGAACACAACTTTCAATTAGCGAATGTAAGAGAAAGTTTCATAACTTTTAATTGAAACTATTGGTTTGAAATTTCTGTTAATATAAAATTTATGTTTAGGCCTAGTTATTTTTTTAAGTTCAGTTTTTTAGATCTTCCATTTCTGTATGATTTATGTTTTATGTAATTTTCACGAAATATAAGCATACTATATGAAATTTATTTGTTTATTTTAATAAAAACCACTGGTCAAAATTGGATTAAAACAGGTTTTAATCTGTGGTTTTAACCATCCTGGTTTTAACCGAACCACCCTGTCGAGGAGCGAATCAATCACTCATAGATCTTAAGTGAATTCTCTACTTTTGCTCTAAGGCAGTGGTTCCCAACCTTTTTTGATGTGCGGCCCACTTTTTCCGTAATTTTTGATGTACGGCCCACTTTTTCCGTAAAAAAAAACTCTGAGGCCCAGTGTATATATATATATAATTTTATATAAATATATATAATTTTTATATTTTCTTAGAAGTCCGCGGCCCAGTTCCAATCAGCTCGCGGCCCACAACTGGCCCACAACGCGGCCCACGGGTTGGGAACCGCTGCTCTAAGGTGTAGGCCTAAAAAATACCCGTTCGATTCCATTATGAATTTTGTGATAAAATTTTTGCTAGTGAGTGGAGTGAGCCTGAAATCTCCAGGTTTTCTATCTGGGTTCGAATCACTGAAGTTATAAGCAAAATATTACCCCCAAAATTATTATTTATTATAATTTGAAAGGGTCATTCTGAGCTATGTATGCCCTAGGAACAACAAATTCATTGTACACAATGAGAAAGTTTAAATTCAACAATAATATTTGTAATCTCTCTGGGTTTAATAAAATTTGAATTAAAGTATTTTTAACTAGGTAGAGCATTGTTTGAAAAAATGGTTTTTCACTCAACGCTCTAATAGACTGTTCATTAAGATTAGAAATTTTCGAGTTGTGTTTGTACTCAAGTTTGGGCAAAATCGCGTCTCCTGGAGCCGAACCAGGACCTCCACGCTTTCGCGACGGACGGACTTTTATAAAAAATAAGTATATATGTTTGATGTAATACTCCATTTGTCTGTCTGTTGTGTTAAGTGATGAATAGTGAATAATAAAAAAAAACAGAATGTAGAAAATATCTTTAATTTATTCTTTGGGCTATCGATTTCGTCCAAAGGATATCAAAAAATAATTAATTAAAATGACACAAAATTTGTTTCATAAAAACCATGTATATACTATTTTATATTTCAACTACAAGCTCGGCGGGGCCTAGGGGGGCTGCGCCCCTGGCCCCTTGCTCGCCTTTTGAAAATTGTGGTTTCTTAAAACATCAATATATATATACCCATACAAACATTTTTCCCAATTCATTTTTATAAATATAGATTATTTTAACGGTTAATTATTCATGAACTTAGATTTTTGTGAATCATATCCTTTCCGGGACTCTCCCAGTACACAGACAAAAAATTTACGCCGATATTTTAGAATTCAAAATGTAAATAAATAAAAAAATCGTAAACATGGGAAAATATTTATATTTTGATACCATGGCAACTTTTCTTCTAATTTTTATTTTTTTATTTTACGTTATTATCATTACTTATTGTTATTTGTGAAACAAAATGTGAGATTCTCACAAACATACAAGAAAATTTATAAAATGGTTAGTGTTTAGGAGGAGTTAGTCACATAAGTAAGAAGAATATATATATAAAAGAAGAAGATAACGCTGGCCTGATGATGTCCTTTGGACGAAATCGATAGCCCAAAGAATAAATTAAAGATATTTTCTACATTCTGTTGTTTTATTATTCACTATTTAAGTATACAGTATATGCTAAGCTTTAAGTTATCTTATGTGGTGTGTAGAAGAAAAAAATTAAAATATTAAATTTTGAAGGATTACAATACTTCTTACATCCTTGGAGAAAAAATTATATTGCTGTCTTTTATGCCTATCAAATTTATTTTTGCAAAAAAAAAAAAAAAAAAAAAAAATTATAGCAAGAGACGAGCCAAAATGAGACAAAACAAGAAAACATTTATCTAATGTTGATATTTGTCGATGTGTGAAATTAAAATTTAAATTGCCTGGAATAAAAAAAAAAATTCACTGTTTCTTCCTTATTTTTGTTAGTAATAAATATTAAAGTTCTTATCTAAAAAAATAATAAAACTTATCTAATTGGTTTAAAGTAGCTAGGAGGGAAAAAAAAAGAGAATTCCCTTATGGAAAAAGAAGGGGATCTTTTCAAGGTTGATGACCAGAAAATCGTCCAATCCGATTGATTTTTCTTTTTGACAATATTGTCGTTTTTTTTTTTTTTTTTCATTTTCTTTTCTGTAATCACTTTTCTATTTTAACATGGAAAAAAAATATTATCATTATCTCTATCGTCCAGAAATTTACTCATTTATTTAAAAAAAGGGAAGAAAGAAAAAAAAAATATCGGGGAATAAAATATAAAAGGGGCAGGTGAAGAGATCTCTGACTGACTGACACTTTCTTTGACAGCTTCACTTCATGCTTTTTTGTTGAGGCATTTTATCGGCAAATGAAGCTTTATAAAAAAATTATAATGAATTAAAATAAAAACTAGCACGGTCTTCAACTCTTTAGAAAATATTCCTCTTTTGTATATTCATAACTATAATCTCTATAAATATTTTTTTTCTTATTTTCATTTTCAATCACTTTGATAGTTGTGTTGCCTATGCATAAGGCGTCCCCGCTTTATTCCCATCAATGAACGATTTTTTTAATTTTCAAACGTTTCTCTCTCGGAGGATCTTGTAATTTAATAAGATAAATAATTATTTATAAATCATAATTTTTATTTACGGATGGGTGGTCCCGAGAAATCAGAGCGTTGTACGTCACCCAGTAGCAATCGGAATATTAATAAAGTCAATTGGAATAATCTAGGTTCAATAAAACTCCCAGAATAAGACGTTTCGGCCTCAATTTATTTGGCCATCTTCAATTATTGAGAATTATACCCATAATGCAAGTGCACATGTGATCAAACCAGGATTTGTAAATAATAAAATTTATTTGCTTCATACAAAATTAATCCGAATATCATCTTCAATTTTTTATTTATCTACATCCTTCTCAATAATATCCACCTGGCTGTTTCTGTATCTTTATCTATAAGTGTATTATATCACCAATAAAAACTTTTTTTCTCATTAAAATATTATTTAATACAATGTTTGAACTAGACCCTACGGTTGAAAATTTAAAAATCTTATTAAACAGTGCGAAAAAATAAGACGGAGGTTCTGTGCTTGTTGGCTGAAGGGGAACAGTGACAGATGAAATACCAGTCTTAGTTTGGAAAAACCCGTAATCGTAATCCCCTCGTGATTTTTTTAAAAAGAATGAAATATAAATAGTTAGTACAGCGCTTATGGTACGATTTTTGATTTTATATTTCAATCAATTGCAATAAAATTCCGAATATTTAAAATTTAAATTGCCCTTGGGGCTTGGTGTAGGGGTTAGCGTGCTAACCTCATATACCAAAAGTCGCGGGTTCGGACCCCAGGCAGTCCGATAATTTTATTTAAGCCATTTGGCTTAAATAAGAATGCCTGGACCCCAATACGTATATTAAATCAATAACGGTTATCGTAAATGTCTTATATGGCCGGAGTTGCCGAAAAGACAGTGTGAAGTGTGTGTGTGAGGGTGAGTGTAAATGTTTAAAAAAAAAATTTAAATTTTCTTTCGCAAGCTTTCAAAAATTCTAATCTCTATTTTATTTAAGGTTCAGGAAATCCCAAATGAACAATGCAGTTAGTCGTTTTTTCAATTTTTATTTAAATATAACGTTTCGGTCACATATAGGATCATCATCAGGGCCAAGCCATTGTTAATTTATTATTCCTCTTGGTCATATTGGCCAAAGAAATTATTAATAATACAACAAATCCAATGACCAAATTGTTAGATACGATCGTATATAGTGTGTTATTATTAGGATTCGGATTTCGCCCTATTTGCCTTTTTTTAATTTATGGCTTAAAATTTAGGCCAATATGATATGTATACGTTTCATGAAATTCTGAATAAAAGAAGAGGCATTTGTTAGTGCCTATAATGCCTATTTTGGCCGATTCTGGGTTTTAGTGCCTATTTCATCTATAAATGCCTTTTTTAGTGCCTATTTTAAGTTCAAATAGCCAATTTCAATTTTTACGAGCTATACATAGCCTAAATTTAAAATTTTTTGAATTATCAAGAAAATATTTCAAGGGGGGGGTAAAGGGGTTAATTACTCCCCCCCCGAGATTTAAAAAAAATACTTTTTTTAGAAAAAAAAAAAAAAAAAAAAAAAAAAAAAAATATTTTTAATGTAAAATTTTAAAAATTAGTTCTTAAAAATTTGATTTCTATTTATATTCTGGCAAACAAGTACAGAATGCCCTTTAAATTACCGAAATTAAGAATAAATTGTGTGCTGTGCGACCAGTCACACCAGAATACCAAAAATAAGACATCAATTTTTTAAATTTTTTATATTATTTCTTAATTTCTGCCTTTTAAGTGCCTATTTTTACAATAAATGCCTTTTTAAGTGCCTATTTTAATAATTTTTAGTGCTTAGTTGTGCCTATTTTAAAGATTTTAGTGCCTATAAATCGACCTAGTTATTATGGACTGAGAGTGAGTGAATGCTCACTCCATAATAACACACTATATCTAACAATTTGGTCATTGGATTTGTTGTATTATTAATAATTTCTTTGGCCAATAATAATAAATTTACAATGGCTTGGTCTTGATGATGGTCTTATATGTGCCCGAAACGTTGGCCCTGGCTGGCTCTTTATATTTAAATAAAAATTGAAAAAACGACTAGCTGCGTTGCTCATTTGGGATTTCCTGAACCTTAAATAAATTGAATTATCAGCTATACACCTCAATTAAATCTCTATTTTGTTTTCTGTGGAGTTTTTAATAATAGCCATTTAAGTTTCGAGCTTTTCTCTTTGTAAGTTCTTCTACAGGTATATCATTATTATTTTTTTTTAATGTATTTATTAAAAATGTTTCAGGTATCTCCTTTTACACAAACTTTAACTAAATTTTGGTCTGGTGGCCTGGGTTCGATTCCCGGAGGCCATGGGGCGTAAAATAAACTTACAAATTTGTTAAACAAAGTCAAATATGTTTTAATTTAGGCCTTCATGGTGGGATATAACTCCCGAAAAAAGATAAACTTTTTTTTATTGATTATTTAAATAAATGAGTTCTATTCTATTATTATAGACACTCTGATAAGAATTTTTAAGTCTGTTTGTTATTTTTTTTGGAAAAGGTTGCTGTCTCCTCACAAATCCATTTCTACATATAAGAATAGCCGATATCGGACGGAACAAACAAACCACCGGCATTTTATAGGGCGACGACGCTTCTTATCGTGTCCCCAGCATGAAAAGCCTTATCAACTTTGTGTACATAGGGCCTAGGAGACATGCACTTCGAAAAAAATGGGAAGGGAGCCTTTCAGCGTTTAGGGAACACCACACCGAAACTATATTCCTAAATAATTTTTTTGACTCTTAATTCATGGCCCCGCTATCTCACGATTTGGTCGAATAATACAAAAGCAAATTATAGAATTAATAAAAGATTGAATCGATATTTAAATTAAAATAATGTAATTGCTAAAAAATGTATATGTAGATAAGCAAGATCGCGATCCTTTTGGATTTAAATCAAAAAAAAAAAACAGGATTTATAATAGGTCCTTTTCAAAGGATTAGCAATTCACGATTCTTTCCAAAGTTCCAATCCTTTAAATATTTTTTATTTTATCCTTTAATCCGCCTAAAAATCATGTCAGAATAGGATTTTCGGTTCGCGGATCTTTATTTGTGACTAGGGTTTGTAAAAAACCGGAAAATTTTGAAAACCGGTTTTTCGGTTTTTTACAAAACCGAAAACCTGTAAACCTGTTTTAAATCATTTTTTTAAATTTATTTTTTCAACATCTGAAGCTATTTAGAACGCACCACTAATTTTGGAAGTTAAATTATTTGGTATATAACATAATTTAGAAATATTTTATGGCTTGGTACGGAAAAGATCCCTTATATTTGGGGTCCAGGCATTCTTATTTAAGCCATTTGGTATCCAAATGGCTTAAATAAAATCCTCGGACTGCCTGGGATCTGAACACGCGACCCTTGGAATACAATCATGCTAACCCCTAAACCAAGCCCGAGGGCGTCGCCTTTTCTTAATTGTGTAAAGAAAATTATTATTACTACTATTCCAGTGCCTGAGGATTTGTTTACATTCATAGAATTTTTTTTTTAACCCTTTTCGGCTACAGAGGCCATTTAGGGGTGATAAATTTATTTATTTAATTGAAAATACATAGTATCGATGGCTACTGGGAGGCGTTCCACACGCTGATTGCCGGAGGTCATTCATAAAATACAAAAAATACATAAATATTTCTCTATAGGAGAAATTGTAAATTTAGGAATTAATAATTCAAAAAATTGTAGGAAATTCGGGACCCGAATATTTTTCCTGGACTCTCCATAACGTCCTCTATAAGACTACAAAATTTCGTCTCAACATTTCAACGGGAAGTTGGTCAAATAGAGCGAGACAGACGGACAGACAGACAGACACTCCGCTATTATTATATATAGATTATTTAAGTATTGGAAAAAGGGGGAACAAAAAATATAAATAATTTATCTTTTTTTTTTTGTTTGTTTAAGGTCTTTTTCGGCATCTAAGGCCATTTAGACCACATTTATTTCAAATGAATTCAAATGAAATGTCTTCTCTCTGAGCCACGGATCACGGGCTAATTTACGATAATGATTTCGTATAATTTGAATACAAGTATTAAGCCTACTCAAGAAAAAAAACCGAATTCGGTTTTTCGGGGAAAACTCGGTTCAAACCCTATTTGTGACATTGTTAAAATATTTAGTTTTCAATAGGATAATAAATAAATAAATTCCTTATTTGAAAATATCAAACAAATATATTTTCCAAATTATTTTGGTACGTTTAATAAAATACTAAAATTATCATTATAACAAAATAAATATCAGAGAAAAAGTAGGGGTAATTTTTTTTCCCATCACAACCCTCATTGTATTTTATAATTTATTTATTTATTTTAATGAATATAGTGAATATGAAGTGAGCCCATTTTCCAACAAAACCTAATCAACTCTTCTCAATAATTAGTAACTTAATTATGAAATTAGGTCTTGAGAGTGGATGTAGTTTATTAATTATCGTGGAATATAACTTAGTTCTCTAAGAGAGGAAGAGGGTGTGCGACGAACATAACTAAATAACTTTTTTGAACTTTGAAATGTCTCATTAATATAAAAAAAGAAACAACTTGATAAGATTTTAAATTAATTAATATGATAATATATATTAAAATAAACTGTATTAGCATAAAAGGCCTTAAACATTGATTTACTCACACTTTCTTTGGAGAATCAATTTTTTTACTAAAGTTTTAAATTTGATACTACTTTTTATTAATCGTTTTCTTTGCTATTATGTTATTTAGAAAAAGAAACCATATTGTTTGTTGCATATGTTAAAAAATAGCGGATTATGAAATGCATGTATATAGGGATTATGCTTTAAAAGATTTTTATGCTGAAGTATAACAAATTATTCGATTTAAATTAACGCCCTCGTGATGACGTTTTGGTTTCAAGTCTAGCCCATTCTCAGAACTGCATATATTTGTTAAAAAACAACATATTAATTTTAAAACATTTCCAGAGCAAAGTGCGTAATTTCAACAGCAAAACCACAGAACAGCAGCAGTTGGTTGTAGAAATATGTATTATTCATAAGCAAGTGCGAATGAAGTTTTAAAAGTATAAGTAAACGTTTCAGTAAGTTCCTACGGTCCCCAGAATCAATTTAGTGCAATTTTAAAATATTGATATTGGTAAATTTAACGGCTACTGTTCAGAGTTGTAGCTGATGAAATTACAGATTTTGATTATTTACAGCTGGGTATGTAATAATAATTGCATTAGAAATGTGATAAAATTAATATATTGTTTTTTACAAATGTATGCAGCTCTGAGGATGGCCTTGATGTGGAACCAAGAGTCGGCCTTGACGGGGTTAATTTAAATAAAATTAAATTTACTTCACAAGTTTTGTTGTTAAGATTCCATCACCATTAATACCCCTTCATACATTATATGGAATATATTTGAAATTAGAAATAAAAAAATTCAAGAGAGACTCACCAACCAGATGAGAGATGCTGGAAGAAAAAATTGAGCAGCGAGGACACTAGATGTTACCAGGAGACACGAAAGAAGATGAGAGGCAGGAGATTTAGCGGCTATCTGCAAGAAAGAACAAGAATAAGAATACTTAGATTTGAATACAGTACAGGAAGTGCCACAATTAAGAGGTATCTAGAGCCTTAAGTACGGTCGTATATGGTACATAGTGAAATAATTTTAATAATCGAAAATCATCTGTTCCAGATTTTATTTTACCTTTTCAAATTTAAAATTATTTCACTATATACTAAAGGATATAGATATCTAGGGACTTTGTAGGCTCGCTGTACAAATAGAATTATTATTTCAGATAGAAAGGAAGAAAATGTATTACCTATAATGTAAGATTTAATAATATAAAAGAGAGGATACAGATACTGTTTATAAGGCTTGTTGTGAATATTTGAATCTAAAATAGGATTTGGAGTTCAAATTTCAAAAAATCACAAAATCTGTCTAGAGATTTTACTTTTTTTTAAACCCTTTTCGAGAGGCCATTTAGGGGTTATTAAATACATTTTTAAATACAGTATCGATGGCCACCGAGGGACGTTCAACACGCTGATTGCTCGGGGTCACCAATCCCGAGCTTGATTTTAATTTTGAATTTCATTTAAGTCCAATAGTAAAGAAATAAAATATGAATTCCCCCGGCCTCACCCACCCAAAGATTCTTTATATTAAAACTAGCGGACCATTAATTTTATTAGATCGGTAATAAATATGCGACCTGAGGGTTTTAAGTTAGAACGAGTGCCTTTGTTTGATTTTTAAATGTAGCAGAATAAATAAAAGGCCAAGCAGCTATGTTTATTTCTTTATTATAAAACCCACATCGACGTTTCGGTCGACTATGCGACCACCTTCATGGCTAGGGTCCAGTCAACAGAAAAACCCTTTTATGTTCTTTGACAAACATTTCATAAAATTCATTACGATCTATTAGATATAAAGCATTCAGCAACAAAGTCAATATTTTTTTTTTTTAATGATGAATTTTTAAATTATTCATATAGGCAAATTAGTAAGAAATATTCGAACTCTTTCTCAAAAGCGATAGTTATTTTTTTTAAATAGTTAAGCATGTTGCAAAGCATTCCATAATTAGCCCAAACGTATACCCTGGAAATATGGAATATTAGATAGAGTGTTTAGTAGTGAGAAATATAAAATCACAATCTATGTCGAAACTCAGCTTAAAAGGTTGAAATAAAATAACTGCGGGGGGGGGGCGCCCCTGTGTATTAATTTAATTTCCAAACAATAATATTCACAATACCTTTTAATTAACTATTAATAATATATTAAGCTTTTAGATATGCCTATTATATGCCCAGTATTATATGAACAGGTATGGACCTGTATGAAGACCCTACTACTAGGCTTATATAAGATTTAGAATATTTCATATAGTTTAAGAATAAGAAAAATCACTTTCTTTTAACTAACAAGCTTATTATTTAATTTATGATATTCAATTATGGTGAGAGATGTTAATAATGACCTAACTCGTAAGCTAACATTAATTTAGACCCCTCGTGATAAACCCATACATGGTACTTATTAATATTTACGAAAGATTTTTCTAAGAAATGGTTTTAAAAAAATTTGCAGAGAAATTGCCAATTAATCCCGAGAATCAAACAAAAAAAACAAAAAAAACAAATAAGCTCACATAAATTTAGACCACTCTGGATAAAACCCATCCATACACGGTACATATTAATTAACATTTTCGAAAAATTTTTCACCTAAGAAATTGTTTTAAAAAATCATCAGAGAAATTATCATTTAAGATCGAGAGCACAAAAGATTAAACGAATGTAAGCAATCATATAAGGTTGGACACAAATATTGTGAAATTCTTAAATTTTAATATTAATTATAAATATTTAACCTCTAACGAGTATAATAAATGAATAATTAGTAATTTCGAATTGAAATACCTAAGTAAAAAGGTTGAGAAATGAAGAGAGCGAGAGCGAAGTGACCAGACGCCGTAATGGCTGCCTAGCAAATGAAGTGGCTTCGGTTTTCTTACACAGAGCGACGCAGGTTCTTTACTAATCAAGGGCCTCCCCCCTACTGAGGTGACCAAGCATCTCATCTGCCTTTTTAGAGCGGGGCCAAAATTTCAGCCCTCTGATTGGCTAATTAGTCGGAGAGGGAGAGGGCGTTCAGAGAGGGGGTAAGAGAGTGGGAGAGAAGGAGAAATGAGTGATAATATATATTCTTTGAAAAAAGAAAAGGAATCAATCTATTTGCTATAGTTTCAATTAGCGATGAGATCAGATGTTCCTATTTTATTATTTTTTAAATAAATTATTGAAAATAGAGCTCTTATTTTAATTGAAATCAATTTTTTAAAATAGATATCAATCACTAGATGATTAAAAACACATTCCTGAGAGTCGTTTATTATTAGTTTCTCTAAGTATGTACGTTTACCCGAGTAAAAATTATTAAAAATGATCGAGGAATACACACCCGGAGCAGGTCTGCATAGTGAACCTTGAGGGACACACAGGGATGCACAAGCCCGTAGTTGGGATAACATTTTTCTTCTGGACACTTTCTATCTACTGTGTGTGTCCCTGGTGTGGGCGTGTGTATTCCTCGATCATTTTTAATCAATTTTACTCGGGTAATAACAACAGTGAAGCCATTTTGTTGCTGATTTTTTTTTTTTAAATTAAATTTACTATTGAAATATATGAGAATAATTAAAATATAGAAGATCAATAGGTTTCCCTTCGCCTAGGCTGACGCAAATTAATTTTATATGGGCCTTTTGAGATTAAAAAATCCAAAATCTGTCTACCTTTGATCAAAACGAACGAATATTAATAGTTTTTATAAAAAAAATAATTAAATTTTCTCCTTATAGCAGAATAATAGCAATCCGTACAATTATATTAATTAAACGACATCACAATATCATCCAAAGGAAAAAAAAATTCCTACTTGATTTTTTTAATAAAAATATAGTAGACCTATATATCTTTTGAAAATTTTTAATAAATTAAACCAATAGGAACTTTGATTTAAAAAAATCCTTTGAGGAATTAAATAAAAAAATATCAATAAAATGCTATATGTTTCTGCTTTAAAAAGGGAAAAAAAGCTTTTATAATAAAAACTCGATACCATCCGATGTCAGGAAGATGGAAGGAAGAGAAGAGAGGGAGGGGGGGACCAGATAGGAAGAGAATTTAAGGGTGTGGGAAGTGGAGTTCATCCTCGACACTTGTTTATAAGACATCTAAATAATTCTCCTTTCTCCAATAAATATTATTAAATACAAATGTCAATATTGATAATCCAAAAGTCTAGGAGAGTAAGTTGAGATCCCAGGCAGTCCGGTGGATTTATTTAAATCATTTGGATACCAAATATGCCTGAACCCCGATATATATTGTAATTAATATTAAGTATCGTTTATAATCTTATTGGCATTAAAAAAGAATTAAAAAAATATTATTAAATATTAGGTTACTCACCAATGGAGGAATGTCAGATTTCATTTGAGTGGTTGGTAGACGCACAGGGGATTTCTTTGACGGCCAACGCAATTCTGCAACAAATGATATCAAGAATTAAAATATCACTTCAAAAGTTTAAAAAAAAAAACTTTTGTTAACTTATTTTAAGCATTTTTTTTTTTTTTTTTTTTTTGCAAAAAATAGGTAATATAAAATTTTTAATTGTGGATATGTTAATTTCCATACTTATAAATTTTACATCTGAATTCAAATGTTCCGTACTGTCGGAAACTAAATATATGTCGACACAAAAAATCTGGTGTGACAAGCACAGTACACAACTTTCGATTATCGAAGGTAAGAGAAAGTTGTGTGCTGTGCGCCAGTACACCAGATTTTTTAAGAAAGTAATTTAAATTTTTTTTCTTGGGATAGTTTTTGAGAATATAAAATTTTATTATGTCGATATTTTTTTTTTTATTTCCGGCTGTTGGTTCTCGCCTTTCAGCCCCACACATTATTTTTTACAAATTTTTTTTCCCACAATTTTTTTTACAATATTATCCAAAAAAATTTTTTAAAGAACCTGTATATAAAAATTTCCTTCAAAATGTCGATATAAGAGATATGATAGAAGTTTCTATTTAAGTTTAAGTACAAAGGGAATTAAGTAACAAAAAAAAAGGCAAAATAAGCAATATTCGATCCCTAGCAAGGGCGAATACACGGGGGTAATTACCCTCTTTACCCCCTCCCCCCTCCTCGAGATTTGAGAAAAATATTTTTTTTTTTTTTTGAATAAAATTTTATTTTCAATATAAAATTTTAAATTAGGAGAGCACGGGAGACTTCCCGGGACACAGCAGCCAGGTAAAATAAAAAAAAAAATAAAAACGTTATATTCTGTCGCCGACGTTTCGAGCACTAGTCGCACTCATCTTCAGGGCAATAATATACAGTACCACACCACCTGTACTATTTTTGACAATTCTGCTTACCCTGAAGACAATCTGGTGTGACTGGTCGCACAGTACACAATTTTTTCTTATTTTCCGTAATTTAAAGGTGAATTCTGTATTTATTTATCAGAATATATATACAAATCAAATTTTTAAGTATTAATTTTTAAAATTTTATAAATTGTTGAGTTGATGACAGTAGATATTCAAATTAGGAGAGGACGGGAGCCTTCCCGGGACACAGCAACCAGGTAAAATAAAAAAAACGTTATATTCTGTGCCGACGTTTCGAGCGCTAGTCGCCTACATGAAGTACAGTACATTGTCAAATCATCATTTATACATTATAGTGTGTTTTAATAAAGCTGACTCAGAGTAATTTCTTCATTTTATGATTTTTTTTCCACTTGTATTTGAATATCCTTGGTCCAATTACTCTGGATAATCGAGTTGCCAAATTCATTCCGATCTTTCCCCTTGTTATGAAAAGTAAAATTTATTCTTAGACCTATTTATTAAGTTTTTTTTTTTTTTATGAAAGTAATTTAAATTTTTTTTCATGTTTTATTAAAAATAATAATATTATTATCTTCTCGGATTAAATTTACCTCTCCCTTTGAATTTAATTACTTCTTGGGGATTGATTGAGCCATGGGGGTTAAAAATACCATAGGGAGAAGTATTTTTTTTTTTTTTTAGACTTGTGAATTCAAAGCCCAGAGATATACTGTGATATTTTCTGTCAAAAAGTGAGCTTTATTTTGTTTCTGGCAATTTGTACTAAATTATATTCTAGATTAAGGGGAGAGGATTTTATTTAACTCCAACTTGAGCTTATTGGGAGCTGACCAAAACAACATTGCGAAATTATTTCTAAATATCCGCTTAGGTCTCTCTCTCTCTCTCTCGACAGGCACAAAGTAAATTTTTAATCAAAAATGTTTTAAACACCTCTGGCAAACCCTTTCTGTTCTGTTACTCTGCTTTATATCTATATATTTATAAATGATTTTCTGGTTTAATAGAACTCGGGGAAAAAAAGGATGGGTTGATGCTTGTCCGAAACATGCCAAAAATTAATGCGGGCTTTCATAAAAATGAAAAAAAAGCTGGAGTTTATTTTAATTTCATTTAAATGGTGTCTTTTTTCTCTTAGCTTCAGTATATAATGAAAAAAAAAATGCTTGGGAGGTGAAATTTGATATTTAAGTTAGGCACCCCATGGCATGTAACCTGAAGCTTTTAAATAAAATCGGCCTAAAAGTACTACTACTTTACTGATGAACTTTTTTTTAAATTTTTTTTAAGCATTGAGATCATGTTAAAAAGTCGATTGTTGGAAATACACGTTTTGAGGTCCCGTGAGTCCAAAAAAAGGGGGTCCCGCAAATTGGTTTGTGTTTTGGTTATATGACGATATTAAGCATGAAGGAAATGAGCGACGTGGTTGAAATTTTAAATTTAAGTTAGGTACAATTAGAGTTGTGGCGTGCCAAATGAAGAATCGTAGGAGTTGGTAAAATTGCTAAGATTTTGGCAATAAATGAAAATCAATTTGGTGAGTTTTATTTTAACATTTATTTTAAAAGTTTTTATTTATTGCCAAAATCTTAGCAATTTACCCACTCTTAAGTTAGGTACAGTGAGGGTCAATATTAAGTCCCCTCATGGGTTTTACTGGATTATTTCATTGTTTTTATAAAAGAAATTGAAAATCTTTATTGGAAATTTTCTAGATTTGAACCATGAAAGTTCCCATTAAAAAATAGATAATATTTCTTTAAAAACAATGAAATAATCACAAGTAGAAAACGCATGGGTGGGACAATATTGTCCCTCACTATACCTTAACGGACATTTGAAATAAGTTTTTGAATAAAATCGGCCAAAAAGTACTAGTACTTTAGGGAAGTTCTTTTTTAGATATTTTTGAATTTCCCAAAATTGGGTCTAACGATTTTGATTAAAATTCATTCATCAACTATTTTTTAGATGCTCTTTTAAAAAGTATATTAAAAAGTTTTTTTTCCTAAAACGTGTTTAAGGTACACTTTATTACTTTCTCTTATTTCCAATGGAAGTATACGTAGCTCAGGGCCATCTATGCCCTTGGTATACAAGTCAGGCGTTCTACCAACTACTCCAAGCCCGAGGGCAGTTGTAAAATTTATAAACATAGCAAAATATTTATATTTTGTTATCATGGCAACCATTTTTCCTATCTTTCCTATGGAGTAAAGTGTGCTTCAAACAATTTTGAGGGCAAAATGAGAATATACATTTGAAAGGGCGGGGGGTTATTTTCCCCCTTGGGGTGCCTAATTTAAATATAAAATTTCAACCTCCTAGCTCATGAGATATTTTGTTCATAGACACACAGATAGACAGACAGACCATGTCGTGAAAACTCAGGACTCAGAGGACCTCAAAAAGTATATATCCATCAAAATCTCGATTCTTATACTTTCTCTCTCTATATATATTACATATATACATAGGTAAGAGAAAGTAATATGTCGACACGAAAAATCTGGTGCGATAGCACACTTTTGATTACCCAGGATATGAGAAAGTTGTGTACTGTGCGGCAACAAAGACTTCGTTAAATTATATTGTTTCTATTAGTCATTAATTTATAAAATATAAATTAGAAGGGATTCTTCCCATTTAAGGCGTGTTGAAGGTTAGTAGAAAAAAATGAATAGTGTTTTGAAATATTTAAAATATATAGAGATATCAGATTGAAAAATTGACAATCGATCCGCCTCTGGAAATGATTTCCTCAGTTAAAGATTCATTCTTCATTAATCGAGTTTGACTTTCTAATTAAGATAGCTTCTAACTGTAAAAGATTCAAGTAATATCTTTCTAGTCTCTAATTATATTATCTGATATCTTCTAACAAATGGTTATATTTATGTTTCGAATTTTAAATTCTCTCATTATTCACGTTTTTTTCTTATCTTTTCTTTCTTCTTGAATATATTTGATTTTTTTTTCAAATGATTACCTTCTAATAATAGAATTAAAAGAAGAAATAACATTGTCTCGTTTTAAACAAAAAAAGTATGATTGTGACTGACGCATAGAAGACAACTAAAGATATATTTGTTTCTCTTGCCTATATATTTATCAATTCTGAAAGATACACAAAATTCATAAGAATTGAAATGGAGAATTTAAAGATGTAATAATTGATTTTTAATCTAATAAAAAGAAAAAGATTTAAATTCCGTTACCATGGCAAAATCGAAATGTCTGAATCTGTTCCTATCGAAGAACATACAGTAAAGTGTGCTTCAGAAGTTTTAACGGAAAAATTTGACTGATTATACATTTTAAAGAGCATCTAAAAAATAGTTGATTTATGAATTTTAAAAAAAATCCTTGGAGGGAATTTTGAGAAAATCGAAAAAAACTGAAAAAGTACATCAGTAAAGTACTAGTACTTTTTGGCCGATTTTGTTCAAAAGCTTATTTTCACGTCTCATGGGGGGTGCCTAACTTAAATATAAAATTTAACCCTCGTAGCTTATTTCTTTCATGCTTAAAATTGGCCACATAGACAGACCATTTTGCGGGACCCACTATTTTTTTGACTATGGGGGCCTCAAAACGTGTATTTCCCAAAATCTCGGCATCTAATTTTTGACATTATCGAAATACTTTCTCACTATATATAATATTACATATATAGGAAAGATAAAGTAATAATAAAATATAATAAATTGTTTGCTAATTTCATACATTAGCATTATGCATACATTACTAGAGGAGCCAGGATTATGGGGCCTAAATTAGATTTAAATATATAAATAAAATAAAATTTAATTATTATACAAGTAGAAAGCAGGCCCTCGGGCTTAGTGTGGCTGGTAGCGTGCCTAACTTCTATACCGAACGTCGCGGGTTCGGACTCCAGGCAGTCCGACGAATTTATTTAAGCCATTTGGATACCAACTGGCTTAAATAGAAATGCCTGGACCCCCAATAGATATTATAAATAACAACGGTTATCGTATAGGGCCTTATATGGCCTGAGTTGCCGAAAAGACTGTGTGAATGTGTGTGTGAGTGTTGAGTGTGAATGAGAAAAAAGTGTGAGTCTTAAAAAAAAAAAGTAGAAAGTAACTCATATTAATATAAATCAGGGGCCGATGCAGTGCAGGGGGTAAAATGTCCAGGGGCGCCGGAACGAATTTGACTCAGGGGGGGGGCAAAAATTTTTTTTTAGAAAATTAAAATAATTTAATATGTTCAAATAGTATAAAACAAAAAGAAATCTACTATAAAACTTTAAAAATTTTAAATAAAATCACAATTTTAATAAAATTAAAATTTTTAAAAATTTGCTAGTGATTTTATCAAAAATTTTTGGAAAAAATTTGGAAAAAATGAATTTTTTTTTACTCTTTTAATTTTTTTTAATTTAGAAGATTTTATTTTTCAAAAGTAAAAATATATCATTTTTAAAAATAAATGAAATAAAAGAAGAAATTTTGCCCCCCTCTGCCCCCCCCTATAGGATGCCAGGGGGGGCAATGTACCCTTGCCCCCCCCCCCCCCCAGTTCCGGCGCCTATGAAAATGTCGGCTACGAAATATAAAGTTTTTATTTTTTAATCCTAGTTGTTCAATTCCAACCCATTTGCAAAATTAAAATTCAACGAGAAATACAATTTTCGGACATATATTTATATCATGATACCTTGGAGTCAATTTTTTCACCCCAATAAATCAAGGTAGCCTAAAATAAGTAAAAGGTCTTTTTAAATTTAAAGAAAAATTAAAATTCAATTCAATAGATCTTATTGATTCGTATAATTTGCTCTTTATCTAAATTTTTTCTTCTTTTTTTTCGATTAGAGGCAGGTCATGGCCCAATTTCTTTAATGAGATTTGACACTAGGTGCCTCCGGATTGTGTGCGTCTCTAAAGCCATTCCTTCCTCTAGAGTTTTTCTTTGCCATTCTCCCATTGGAAATCCTTTAAGAGAAGGAAAGAGAGAGAGAGAGAAGAAAAAAGTACGTGCTTCTTAGCCGATTCAGCGCACAGCCTCTCTTTTGTCCGCCAATAAAATTATACCCAATGCAAGGATCATTGGGTAGCCGTTATCAGAGGGTTGTTAATCGATGGGCCTGCCTTTGGCTTTATCATACAAATTATTTCTTAATTCATAAATATTTATCTATCATACTTGGGGTACTGTTTATAAAACATCTCTTAATTGATAAAATATTTTTTTAGATTTTATTCTTTCTCCATTTATATTATTAATATCATTTATAATGTAGATATCAAAATTTATTTAGCCATATTTTGCATTTTTTAACTAGACTCTAACAAAGCTGTGAGTGTTATTTATTGGCGAGGCCAAACATCCCATGCCCCCCGGGAATCGAACTCAGGATCTCCAGCCTTTCCTAGGCATAAGCGTGCTGTCGATTGCACCCTCGACCCTCGACTTACACCAATAAAACTCACTTCCACTATTGTATACAGCGAGTTATTTATTCGCATATAAGACTGAAATTTTTAATCGAAGAGCCGGTAAATATTTTATCTACTTGAAAATTAGAAAAAAAAATTTTCTTCTGTCAAAATGATGTTCGATTTTATCTTTTTATATTCAAATCCATTGATTACTTTTTGTCAAAATGGTTAATACATTGTTTGTCCCTGGTGATATTGTTTTTAGTAGAAACGTATGAAAATAAGCCGGGCATATTAAATGATTTTTTTTTATTTTGAAGTAATATCCCATTTCGACATTGCTGTCAGCTGCGAAAACGATGATGGTTGTGTTGAGGTAATAAAGTGTATTATTTCAAAATACTCTAAAAAACTGATACAAATCATCTGTGTTTTTTTAATTATTATTTAATATTAATTTTCAAAGCTTTTGAACAAAATCCGCCAAAAAGTACTAGTACTTTACTGAAGTACTTTTTCAGTTTTTCTCAAAATTCACTTCAACGATTTTGTTTAAAATTCATAAATCAATTATTTTTAACATGCTCTTTAAAATGTATATTCTCATTTTGCCCTTGAAATGTTTTGAAGTACACTTTAATCTTGTACTTAATAGGAAAAAAAAAATAGGAAAAAAAATATGAGCTATGAGATTGAAATTTTATATTTAGGTTTGGCACCCCACCTGAGACGTGAAAATAAGCTTTTGAACAAAATAGACCAAAAAGTCTAGTACTTTACTGATGTACTTTTTCAGTTTTTTCCAATTTTCTCAAAATTCACTCAAACGATTTTGATTAAAATTAAAAATCACTTATTTTTTAGATGCTTTTTAAAAAGTATATCAATGAAATTTATAGTGGAAATCGTTTTAAGCAAAATAAGCTCCAAGGATTTTGTTTAAAATTCATAAACGAACAATTTTTCAGTTGCTCTTCAAAAAGTATATCAGTGAAATTTTTGGTGGAAATCGTTTCAAGTACACTTTACTGATAGGTTGCGAGGACATAGGCCAATGAATAACAATTAAGACTATTGCCTCATTCAATATATGAATCTCAAATTATATTAAATTAAAATTCGCCAAACTTGGAGTCAATAGATTACCAATAAAAGCTCATCCGATTTGATCCAAACTACCCCCTATCAGGTGTCTAAACAATAAGCCTAATCAGGGTTCATTTCACCCTAAAACAGGTGCACCATTGTATATAATAATTTACCAATTCAGTTTCTGTGTATATAATTTCGGACTTGGGGAGGTGAATATGACTGTCTCCTGGGAGTCGCTGTTCATTAAGTAGGTTTGCAGGGGTGACACACCCTCACCTCATGCCCTTAGGGCTGGTTCGGTTTCATCCCTTGCTTTTCCAAGAACAGAACGTCGACGGGGAATCCGACCAACTTGCACACAGACAGCATCCATTCTTGCTGCTCTATTATCTCGGGTTGCATTTAGAAAAGATAATTTGATGAAGTTTGCCATTGTCTCTCTCTCTCAGTAAAGGGAAAATGAAGAATTTAGAATTTATTAAAAAAAAAAAAAATATATGAGAAGAAAAAAATAAACTCTTTTAAAGATTATAATCAACTTTTTAAATAAGAAATAAGTATTTGATGTGTTCCGAAAAAACTCATCAAGTTGCCGCTACAAAAATGAAATTCAATTTGATCTTAGAAATTAAGAATTTTATAAATTAAAATTAAATATTAGCGATATGCTCGTAGCTAGTTATTAATAAATAAAAATAAATATATTTGTTATTGTTTTAGAAGAAAAAAAAAAAATTAGGTCCCACCGAGATTTGAACTCGGATCGCTGGATTCAAAGTCCAGAGTGCTAACCATTACACCATGGGACCGCGTGAAATAAATTTTTCTCCTAGGTAACAAATCCATAGCCCGATTCTAATAATACTAAAACTACTGCCTCTTTTTCTTCATTTATAATAGATATAGATAGTGATAATTTTTCCTTAAATTTAAGTCCGGAATAATTTAATTTAATTTAATTTCGCTGCCGATAGCTGCATGAGTGCAATCATAATAAGTACAATTCTTTCAAAATATTGAAATAAAAATAAAAAATAAAATAAAATTGAACAAGATAACACGCCAAACCTCTTGTTTTGATGTATTTATGAAGCTTTCGATTGCTGCTTATTGGATCAAATTGAATTCTATGTTATTTAATTACGTTTATACTAACAGGTTCAGTTTTAAAACAAGCCCTCTTTTTTATTTTATTTATCCATTGGCAGAGCTTTTGAGAATATAGCATATTGATTGGCACGTTTATACTCTGTATATTTGCATACAAGCCTCGGGGGTCTATACGAATGGATGGGGGGTTCTTTGAGCCCCAGGGGGCCTTCACTGGCCCCCCTTGCATTGTCGCCAGGGAAATTGAGCTTTAATTGAACATCCATTGGACCCCTTCCCCTTTTAAAACTATTTTGTTTTCAGTTTTAAATAAATAATTGTATATACCATATACCTAAATAGATATAATATTAATAGGTTAATTAAAAATAAAATGTGGCCAATACATATTGGGTACCAAATGGCTTAAATAAAAATGCCTGGACCCCCAATAGATATTATAAATAATAACAGTTATCATCAAAGTGTTATATGGCCTAAGTTGCCGAAAAGAATGTGTGTATGTGTGTGTGAGTGTGAGTGTGAACGGGGAAAAAAGTGTGAATGATTTTTATAAAAAAAAAAACTTTTTATTAGCAATTTAATATTTTTAATTAATAATAATTTAAAATATTTTAATCGTAAATTTTGAAATTATGCTGATGATGAGACAGTCAAAATAAAAAATTATTGACTCTTTTGTCCATGTGAATATCATCAGGACAATCAATTATAGTTATTTTAAAATTAATCTTAATCTTTTCAATATATTTTTATTTAGAAATCAAGCAAACTGAGAGATAGATTTTGTTAATAAAACTACTGCCAAGAAGTTTATTCGAAACTGTAAGCTTTTTTTTTTTTTAACACACACTTTTTTTCCATTCCCACTCACATTCACACACACATACACACCGTCTTTTCGGCAACTTAGGCCATTAGACTTTAAACGATAACCGTTATTAATGAATATATCAATTGGGGGTCCGGGCATTCTTATTTAAGCCATTTGGTATCCAAATGGCTTAAATAAAATCAACGGACTACCGGGGACCCTCGACCCTTGGTATACAAGGTAGGTGCGGTATCAACTACACCCAGCCCAAGGGCTCTCGTCAGAGATATTAGAAGAGTTAATATTGGAATAATGTCTACTAATTAATTTTTCATTTATTTATTTACAATTTTCGTTTTTTAAATTAATCGTTTATTTCAGAAACCACCTAAGTGCGCTTTTTTCAACTTTCGTAAAACTAAAGAAAACTGTTTTGCAGCTCAAGTATAGGTTTAGTCTCTTTCAAATATTTTTTTACCAAATCAAAAACATGCTATTGGGATAATCTAAAAGATGTATTTACCTTTAAATTGTACAGTAGCACAAAAAACATGATTTGAAATTTTGTCGCTTAGGTGGTTTCTGAAATAAACGATTCAAATAACCAACAGTTCTAGGGGTTTTATTTCCCATGACCGATGATTTGACGGAAATTTTTTAATCTGTGAACTATCATCACTGATAGAGTATTGAGAGCGACAAAGTTCAAAGTCTAGTATTGAGGTGGATATGTTACTGAATTGCTTTATACAACTTCTAATATAAATTTCTTTTTGGTCAATAAAATCTTTAAAACACATAGCTACATGTTTAATTTACAAGTCCAAATTTAATTAATCCAAAATACTAAATAAAATTCATTTTCTTTTTAAATTTACAATCTTCGATGTGTTTAATATTTGGAATAAAAATATATGAATGATCGAAGAAGAAGAGTGGAAGTGATTTTGTCAAACTGTTTGGGGAATTGGCGTCAAGACGAAGTGTAGGAATTAAAGGAGCTATAAAACAACAAGAAAAAAAATAAAAAAAAAAAAGATATTAAAAAGGAAAGAAAAAAAAAACAGGTATACGTGGGTGTTATAGGGGAATGAAAATGAAAGAAACATGTGAAAAAAAAAGGAGCAAGAAAAACAAAGAAATTTAAAACAGTGGTTGTCGTTGTGTATGTGAAAAAGGAAGTATGCGCTTGTAATTGAAAAAAAAAAATCGAGTTATATGAGAAAGAAGAGTGAGAAAATAAAGGCAACGGATTTGGGAGGAAAAGTGAATGAGAGATGTGTGGAGTAACAAAAAAAAAAAAAAAAAAAAAAATGGCGAATGGAATCAATCGGCGAGTTTTCGGTTTTCAATTACTTTTCCCAAGTCAATCTTTATACCCTTTCTTGGAAGTTAAAGGTTTTTTTTTTTTTTTATTTTGAGATCAATGATTATTGAAATATAGAATAGAAAAGACAATTATCCTTGCTTTTGGTTAGTATTTGCTGCTCGATTTAAAATCATCAAACCACATTAAAATTTTAATTTGAAAAAGAACGTTTTTTTTTTTCTCCAATTGCAATTCTAAACTCTAATAAATTCCAGTAAGCGAAATTATTAGTAGGTTAAAATAATTGATTTATGAATTTCAAGCAAAATCTTTAGTACCGGTATTGGAAGTTTTTTATATAGCTGGTTAATTGATGTAGTAGAAGGAGAAAGCTTCATTTATTATTCCCTCAGTGCTGACGTTTCGGTCCTGTTTAGGGTCATCCTCAGAGCATTAGAGTTGTCATCATTAATTTCAATTTCAACATTTCATCTATATTACACACTGTTGGTCGATTTTATATACAACTAACATATGTACCGTGCTGAGAAAAGATATTGGATAAGCTCACATCTGCCTGGCTTTTGAGCCTTACGCATGGGCAACCAGTTACAACAGTCTGTATAGTTAGTTGCTTCCAAATGGACATGTCCCCTGCAGGGTTCTCTTAACAACAACTCAATATACAGACTGTGTAAATGGTTGGCTGTGCGTGGGGCTCAAAAGCCAGGTCGATGCCAGCTTGTCCAATAACTTTTCTCTGCACGGTATATACGTATATATTTTTTATATATATATACTGTACATAAGGCTATAATGAGTAGAGGTGAGATGTTTTACAATGGTAAAAGTCTGCAAGTAAATTTTTTTTTTTTACTGTTCTCATCGAGTTTGGTTTATGAATAAACTAATTATGAGTTTAGATTTACTCATAATTAGTTTATTCATAAACCAAACTCGGTGAGAACAGTCACAAAAAAGAAAAAAAAAAATTACTAGCAGACTTTACCATTGTAAAACATCTCACTCAATATTACAAAAAAAAAAAAAAAAATATATATATATACCTAATACATATGTTAGTTGTATGTAAAATCGACCAACAGTGTTTAATATATAGGTGAAATGTTGAAATTGAAATTAATGATGACAACCCTAATGCTCTTAGGATGGCCCTAAACAGGACCGAAACGTCAGCACTGAGGGAATAATAAATGAAGCTGCTCTCTATTTTTATTCTCCTTCTACTACTTAAACAAAATCGTAGGAGTGAATTTTGAAAAAAATCGAAAAAATGAAAAAAAAAAAACTGAAAAAGTAGCATCAGTAAAGGGCCTACTAGTACTTTTTGGCCGATTTTGTTCAAAAGCTCAAACTGAATTAATATCACACGGTGTTTTTCTAATTAATAAATTTTGTTTTGATTAATTTTTTACCTATTTATAATGTTTCAACTAGAGGCAACGATTATCATTCTAAACAAAATTATAAAGACTAAACCTGCTACTGCCCATCAACCCCTTTTCTCGACTTATAATAATAATAATATAATAATATTGTGTGAAATAAGGAAAAACGGAGAATGATTTTTATAAATTTTAAAGATCACCTGAAATGTTTGATTTATCAATCTAAATAGTTTGAGAAAATATTTAGAAAAAAACTTGCCCAAATTTATTCAAAAGCTTAGTTTTGCGTGTCGAGGGGGGGGGGGGGGGACTTAAATATCAAATTTCAACGTCGGAGCTTATTTCGTTTTTTAGATATTTTGTTCACAAACAGATCATTTTGTGATGTTCACTATTTTTGAACTCAAAATGATATGATTTTTCTCTATACTGTACATTACATTTAGAGAAAATAAAAATTTAGGAGGATGTAGCTTTATATAGATTTACATCTAAATATCTATTCAAACTTTCAAACGATTTTGCCCACTATTAGGCGGTGTTAGTGGTGACACACAGGTTTTATTTTTTTTTTTTATTTAACGACTCGCATGTTCTTAAATGAAACATCCAACAAGCCAATATTTGGAAAGACATTGATAGATCACATTAATATTATTAAACCTATTTATAGAGAAGAGGGTGTGAGATGATCTCTTTTAAAGAATAAATAACATCAGTAAAATGTAATTTATGCCTGAAGTTTAAAAGTACATCTCATGCTGTTCGCATTTTGTAGTTTATTTTTCAATAGATTGTAATTGTAGAAACATTATATAAAAAATGAGGACTCTCTATTTGTTCTTTAGAAAAATGGTTTGTGTATAAGATGATTAAATAAACGTAAATAAGTGTAATAGGAATTAATTAAAAGGATTAAATTTGTCAAAGATTCTTAAATCCGAATATATGCCTATTTGAGTTAGAAAAAAATAAAAATCGAAAAAAATTTCAAGTGAGACTCACCAGATGAGAGATTTTGAAGCAAAAACCGACCAGCGAGAAGACTAGATGTACTCGGACGGTGTTTCAAACTGACTGGAGAGTTGAGAGAAGATGAGATGCAGGTGGTTTGGCTGATGCCTGCAAGGTGAAACAAGAATTAGAACACATATATTTTTATACCAGGCAAAGGGAATTATTTCAATTCCCAAAGGGAGAATAATTATTATAGTATTGCAATATTCCGAAAATATGGTTTGTATAAGAAAAAGCAAGTGTTTAAAATTTAAAAGTCAAGGTGAAAAATGTATTTCAATTGAATTGGCTACCAAACAATTGAAATAAACATGTAGAGTACATTTGTGGCCTAGGCGTCATTTAAGTAGCAATTTTTCGGAATTCCATTTTTAAGGGGGTTCAGGAGCGAAGTTTAAACGTACTTTAAAAAAAACTAGGCTATTATAAGGAATTTTTCAATGCGGTTTTTTTTTTAAATGAATTAAATTCATAAGAGATTATTGGGACATCGAGCTATAATTTTTTTAATGACTTATTAAAAAATTATCGTAATTAATTTTTTTGTTATCAAACAAATACAAAAAAACAATCAGTCTCAATAATCTTTAATTTTTTTTTAAATTTAAAAATGAATTTATTGTTATTATTAATCACATATTAATTAAGAAATGTTTAAAATAAGTTTAGATGATTTATTTAAAAACCAACTATCAAATTAGTTCAGCATTCTTGCAATAGATGGCAGGCTAGTCTAACAGCCGATATAGTATTAGCCTATATCTGGCCTTCGATGCCAAAAAAGACCTTAGAAAAATTAAAATGATGTGATTTTTTTATGCTTTCTTCTCGGTAGGCCTATTTTCCCCAAAAACAACAAGTGATGTAGAAGTTGTTGAAGACATTTTATTTAATTTATTTTTTTTTTAGACTCGAATTTGAAAAGTCTAATTAGTAGACCTACTTTTCCAATTATCAACTATCAGCCCTTAGGGAATTAAAGAAAGTAATGACTAAAAATTAATATTAGGTATTAAAACTTTGATTTCTACTGTACATAAATTTGTAGTCGCATAAACAGATGGTGACTTGAACTTTAAGATAAGAACAAAGTTTAATCAATGCAATGCAAAAATATAACTAATAAAAATTAGAAAATCAAAAAATTAAAATGAAATTCTTAATCTGACTACTCTACTGATTTAACAGACAGTTGTAAAAGTCAAATTAGAGAAGTCCAACTTTTAGTGTAATTTTATTTGTAGTATATTAGAAGATTCAAAGTAGTTGTAATTCAATTTTTTTAATTTTTCCACTGTTGTAACGAATGAGATGTTTTGGTAGTGGTGGTGCTACTTCTCTTTATTACGCCCAGGACCAATAAGGCCCGATTTATTGGCCCAGGGCTAATAACCCCACCCCTGAAGCAGGGGGTCTGCAAGACGAGGGGGACGATTAAGCCTCACCGGCCAATTGTTTTCGCACGCAACCCAATGACGTACAGCCGAGTTGTTTGCACCATTACACCCTCGAAATGGGCATCTATTCCCGAAAAGACGTAAAACATGTCCCTCATCCCTTCCCTGCCACTCCTTGGTCATAAGCTAAAGTGCACGCCAATGTTATATGCCTAAATTCTTTCCGCTAGATATTTCAAAAAAAAAAAAAAGATTACTTGGGAGAAAAAATAAATGCCAATTAAATACAACATTTGACATTTTTAGATGTTAAATAAAATAAAAAATTTTTTTTTTCTAAATATTGTTTTACTTTCTCTTACCTCTATATATGTTACTATATAGAGAGAGAAAGTATTGGTTTCATGTCAAAATTTGGATGTCGAGATTTTGATGGATCTTTGAGGTACTCTGAGTCCAAAAAAGTGGTTTTCGCGACATGGTCTGTCTGTGGGTGGGTGGGTATGTGTTCAATTTTAAGCATGAAGGAATTGAGCTATGAGACTGAAATTTTATATTAAAGTTAAACACCCCCCCCCCCCCCGGGAGCGTGAAAATAAGCTTTTAATCAAAATCGGCCAAAGAGTACTAGTACTTTACTGATGGACTTTTTCAGTTTTTTTTTCGATTTTTTCAAAATTCGCTCCAACGATTTTTTTTTTTTTAATTCAAAAATCAATTATTTTTTAGATGCTCTTTAAAATGTATATTCTCATTTTGCCATTGAAATCTTTTGAAGACCAGTTTATTCTTGTATTTCATAGGAAAGATAGGAGAAATGGTATGCCATGGTAACAAAATATAAATATTTTCCCATACTTATAAATTTTACATCTGAATTCAAATGTTCCGTACTGTCGGGAACTAAATACATGTCGACACAAATAATCTGGTGTGACAAGCACAGAACGCAACTTTCGATTACCGAAAGTAAAAAAGTTGTGTGCTGTGCGACAGCATCACATGAGAATTTTTCATCCGATGGAGGGGACTTTCTCAGAAACTATGTATATTCGGCCCCGTGGGGTGAAAAATTTTATTTTTGCGGAACTAATTTTTCACCCTTCAGGGTATAGGGAAAAGGGGGGCCCCCAAACGTGCCGGTGTATGCGTAGGTAAATGGGAAAAAAGTTTCAATGAAAAAAAAAAAAATTACATATCCAATAAGTTCCAGCTAGCGCACTACACTTGAAAAATTTTGAAATTTCACAAAAATCAAAAAAAGGATTTTTTTAAAAATGAATCCAAGCAGCTGAATATTTCTACAGCGTATAGGAAAATCAATTATTTTATAGTTATAAAAAGACAATGAATCATAGAAAATGTTGTTTTATTATGAGGTAGCGCAATGGATATAACAATGACGTATTATAGCGTCAAGTACGGATGACGGCTCCGAGTTCGGGCGATGACCCGCCGCGCCGGATTTTTAAGTAAAGATCAACAATATCTCCTAGACATGAGATCTCGGTAATCGAAAGTTGTGTTCTGCGCTTGTCGCGCCAAATTTTTTGCAATCAGGGGACCTCAAAACGTGTATATCCATCAAAATCTCGACATTGAATTTTTGACATGAATCCAATACTTTCTCTCTCTAGATATTAACATATATATAGAGGGAAGAGAAAGTAAAAATAAATATTAAAGAATAAATAAAAAGAAAGACTGTTTATTAAAGCTTTTGTGGTTTTCATACGAACTATTCACTTTTATAAAAGCTTGTTGTATTTTGTTTTTTGTAAAATTATTATAAAAAGTGGGGCTGAATGACCAAGGTCAAAGGCCGGAAAATAAAGAAAAAAAAGAAACTTTTGTGGATTGTAATATTATTGTTATTATAGGAATTTTTAATTAAAGACCACATCTAGTATTAAATGTTTATTAAAAATATTCATTAGGTACCTGGTATTTATTTTTTTTACTTTGTTAAATATTTTTTTAAGTTTATTTTAGATATAATAAAATGTTTTCTTTAATTAATTACCTTATACAAAACTCTTAGTAATTCAAGCGTAAAGTTTGAAGAAAATTTCACTCAAATCTTTATAGAGAACTTTTTCTAAAGTCTTATTAAAAATTTCAAGTTTAATTAAAATCATTAAAAAAATAATCTAATTTAAAAAAATCTGGTGTGACTGGCGCACAGCACAAAACTTTCTCTTACCCTTCGGTAAGAGAAAGTTGGGCACCGTGCTGGTCACACCAGATTTTTTGTGTCGAGATATATTTAGTTTCCGATAGCACCTTAGTTTCAAACTTGCATTTTAAATGTTGACTGCTTCAAATAAACTATGGTTATTTTTCAAAATTTTAATCTCATATTTGGACATTTTATACACAATATAGAATCGTAAATAAATACAAAATTTCATAAGAATTGGAAAAAAAATTTTAAATGCCTAAAAAGTTCCAAAGGGGACCCCTTTGAATCGAAATTAACATACAAACCCCTATAGGAAATTAACATTAGGCCTATGAGAGAAGGCGGAGAGACAGGCGATAATGTTTGCAAGTGAGAGAGAGAGAGAGAGTGATATATGTTTTCCCGGAAACAATTAAAGACACAAATAAATGGGAATTTAAATAATAATTGATTTTTAATCTAATAAAAAGAAAAAGATTTAAATTCCGTTACCATGGCAACCATTTCTATCTTTCCTATGAAGAACAAGAGTAAAGTGGTCTTCAGAAGATTTCAACGGCAAAATGAGAATATACATTTTAAAGAGCATCTAAAAAATAATTGATTTTTGAATTTTAAAAAAAATCCTTGGAGGGAATTTTGAGAAAATCGAAAAAAACTGAAAAAGTACATCAGTAAAGTACTAGTACTTTTTGGCCGATTTTGTTCAAAAGCTTATTTTGAGCGTGTGGGAAGGTACCTAAGTTAAATATAAAATTTCAATCCGGTAGCTCAATTCCTTCATGCTAAAATCTGTCCACACATACAGCACACACGCACACACACACATACACACACACACACACACAGACCAATTTGCGGGACCCACTTTTTTTGGACTCAGGGGACCTCAAAACATGTATATCCATCAAAATCTCGACATCGAATTTTTTTGACATGATCGCAATACTTTCTCTCCTATATATTTCATATATAGGCTAAGAGAAAGTAAAAAGATTTAAATTCCGTTACCATGGCACCATTTCTATCTTTCCTATGAAGAACCAGAGTAAAGTGGTCTTCAGAAGATTTCAACGGCAAAATGAGAATATACATTTTAAAGAGCATCTAAAAAATAATTGATTTTTGAATTTAAAAAAAAATCCTTGGAGGGAATTTTGAGAAAATCGAAAAAAACTGAAAAGTACATCAGTAAAGTACTAGTACTTTTTGGCCGATTTTGTTCAAAAGCTTATTTTGAGCGTGTGGGAAGGTACCTAAGTTAAATATAAAATTTCAATCCGGTAGTCTCAATTCCTTCATGCTAAAAATCGGTCCACACATACAGACACACGCACATACACACATACACACACAAGACCAATTTGCGGGACCCACTTTTTTTGGACTCAGGAGACCCTCAAAACATGTATATCCATCAAAATCTCGACATCGAATTTTTGACATGATCGCAATACTTTCTCTCCTATATATTTCATATATAGGCTAAGAGAAAGTAAAAAAGTGGGATTTTAAGGGAATAAATGCTTTTGTATTATATATCATATAGGTAGAAAGGATTGATTGGATTTATGTCAAAAATTCGATGTCGAGAGGTTTTGACGGATATACACGTTTTGAGGTCCCTGAGTCCGAAAAGGGGATTTTCGCAACATGGTCTGAGTGTGTGTGTCGGTGAAAAAATATCTCAGGAATGAAAAGAGCTAGGAGGTTGAAATTTCATATTTAAGTTAGTTACACCCCTGGGGGGTAACACGAAGCTTTGAACAAAATTGCCCAAAAGTACTTTTTCAGTTTTTTTTTTTTATTTACTAAAAATTACTTGTAAAGGTTTTGATTAAAATTCTTAAATCAACTATTTAGATGGTCTTTAAAAAGTATATCAGTAAAATTTTTCGTAAAGATTGTTTGAAGTACTACTGATGTGGAAGCATTGGGAGCTCAGCGCCATCTATGTAATGCAAGTGGTCAAGTTTGGAACTAGGGTGCTATGGGCAACTAAATACTGTATATCTTGACACAAAAAAAATCTGGTGTAACACCTCAGTATCACAACTTTGGATTACACAAGGTGCATCAGATTTTTCGGCATCAGGGAACCTCAAGAGTTTACAGGGGCCAAAACTGTTGATGGATTCAAGATTAATTATTTTCTTTATTTTATTCGTTATTATTAAAATATTTTAAATAAGTTTGAAAATTTCAGAAAGACATTGATAACAGTCTTTTTTTATCCAAATGGCCAAAAACTTAAGACCATCTCACTGTTTGGGTTATCTAAAAGAAGTAGAAGAAGAGGAAAGGAACTTGATGAATTCGCAACTGTGATCTTTTGTTCGAAACCTGCTCGTAACTCATTCTTCCGGCGGTGAGAACTTATTGGCGGGTACTTTATCTTTTTAAAGTCAGGGCAATTTATCCGAAACTGTGTGTGTGTTGGGATTATCAGATCTAAAGGAAAAGCTTAAGCCCCTCCCCCCTCCCTACTCGCCTGAGGCAAGATATCGGCTACAACACACTCACACACATAGAGAGAGCTTTTGCTGCCACCAACATCAGACCTGTCCAAAAAACGAATTTTTTTATCCTTTTCTACTTTTAATTATTCCTCCCTTTATTCAACATTTTTTTTAAATACAATAAAGATAATTTAATACTTGCTCCTCTTTCCAACAACTTTCTTTCTTTTCTAAAAGTTCATATACAAATATAAAGTGACATTGAAATTGTTTCAAACGAAATTTAATAATAAATTAATTATTTTTCATTCATATTATTAAGAAATAAGACTTTCAGTCTAAAACTCTCTTAAAAAAACTTTCTAATAGCTAACTTAAAACTTAATAATAATCATATCATATACTATGATATAAGGCTCTAACAGACAGAACGCGAAATTCGCGTCGCTTGGCGTTTTTTCAACGCCGCGAAAGGCCGCGAAATGTTGTATAAGGCAAGACTGTATCATCCCCGTCACACAGGGGGCGAACTTACGCGGCGTAAAGGCTCAAACAGACAGAACGCGAAATTCGCGTCGCTTGGCGTTTTTCAACGCCGCGAAAGGGCGCGAAATGTTGTATAAGGCAAGACTGTATCATCCCCGTCACACAGGGGGCGAACTTACGCGGCGTAAACGCTCTCTTTCGCGCGACAGCTTTTTCGAGTTGTACAAATTTACAACTCCTTCGCGCGAACAGGCGAACTATCATCAAGATGAGTGATGTTAATGAAAAATATACATATACACAATACCGGATCGTACGCCCAGACAACGCTGCCTGTGGGGCTTAGCAAAAACGCCTTTCGTCGCGAAATGCGCGCGTAGCCTGAGCGTCGCGAATTTCGCGTTCTGTCTGTTTGAGCCTTAAACGCTCTCTTTCGCGCGACAGCTTTTTCGAGTTGTACAAAATTACAACTCCTTCGCGCGAACAGGCGAATCATCAAGATGAGTAATGAAATAAAAAAACTTATAGAGTTAAAAACACTTGTTTTTTCGCCTCTAACTAAATAAAAGTAAATAATAAAATATGTTTTTTCTTGGCAGCCAATCTATGATTAGTAAAAAGTCCGAATCGAGGTAATTGAATAGTATTATCTTATTCTAATTTACAAGCCTCGAAAAATATTTAATCAAAGTTATCATTAATAAAATAAGATTTAAATAAAATCTAATTTTGCAATGATATTCTATTTCTTTCGTAATATAATACTTTATTTATAAAATATTTATAAATTCATTAAATAAAGGTTGTTGAAACATATACACAATACCGGATCGTACGCCCAGATTACGCTTCCTGTGTGGCTTAGCAAAAACGCCTTTCGCCGCGAAATACGCGCGTAGCCTGAGCGACGCGAATTTCGCGTTCTGTCTGTTAGAGCCTATAAAGAACTAGCGACTGACTTCCTGTCCCTGTGTTGTCAAGTTGTCAAGTTGAGTCAAAGAGGGAAATTTAAATCTTTAAAATTTTGCATTTGCTCGCCGCAGGCAAACATTGAGCAAGAATAAATTTGATGCCGAAGGCTAGCAAGGGGGTCCAGTAGGAGCAGCCCACCCAAGGAGGGCTTTTCCACTTGTAATTAATATAAACTTTATCTCTAACTAAATATATGTCACAAATCGCAATTTATAGCTGTGGTGTTATATTAATAAGAGGGTAGAAAATCTTTATTTATTTAATTCGCATTTTATTATAAAAATGACGTTTCGGTTCCGTGTTTGAACCATCTTCAGAACTAGCGAAAAGTCATTATGAAAGAGTTTGGTTCAACAATGTATAAAATCCACTGTGACAGTTTCATAATGATCTTTCGTCAGCTCTGAACATGGTTCAAACACGGAATCGAAACATAAGCCGTGCGGATTAAATAAATAAAGTAAAAAAAAAAAAAAAAAAAAAAACCTTAGCTCCATCTCTCATTTTCTACCCGATTATTAAATATATGGATCATTTATTTTGAAAGTGGTGTAAGTCCATTTTTTTAAAAAATGAGATATCACATTAAATTAATGTAAATTTTCTATGTATAAATAGCTAGTGGTAAATTTATAAAAAAATTCCCATGTTTTGTATAATTGAAAATTGGTCGGTAAATAGATTTTTTTAATAAACAGATATGTTAACCTTTTATTTTCTCGAAAAAATAGAAAATGTACTTACACCACTTTCAAAATAAACGGTCCATATGTCGATACAAAAAATCTGGTGCAACAAGCACAGAACTCAACTATCAATTTAATTACCAAAGGTAAGAGAAAGTTGGCGACCCGTCACACCAGATTTTTGTATTATTAAACCAGAGTTGAATTTATTCAGAAGAAACTGAATAAATTCCATTTTTTAATAATTAATGAACTTTTGGGAATTCACACATTCTTGCCTTTAACAGTGGTTATGTATTATATATTCCCTTTTTTTTTATTCCAACTTCTAAATCCTTAGAGACTGGGAGTATTAAATAACAAAAATATAATGGTATTAAGAATTAAAAAAAAAAGAGAAATTAGGGAAGTGTTTAGACCTGTCTTTATCCATGTGGGATGTTTCCCTGAGGGGAGAGTGAATGAATGAATGCCTGTACAGGAAGACCCATGATCCTCGAATTTGACGTCCTGGGGAGGTTATGGATGAAGGTAGAGGGCGAATCCCCTTAGGGCATCACAGGCACAATGGACACCAGGGGACTCAGGCTATTCAAAACACCCTCGGGCTTTATTTTTTTTAATTTTTTTTTTTTTTTTTTTAATTTTTTTGTGCAAACAAGTCGAGGATAATTGCAGATGCTTCCGCGAAGGTCTTCCAAAAGGGCGACAGGAAATAAAGGGTAGGAGTAGAAGGGTTTAGGTTGTCAAGAGATCTATCCCATTCCCAAACCCAAACAGCGGTCACCGACACGCGCCTCCACTTTACTACCACTACAATCCAATCGAGTATGTAGGGTGAGTGGGAGGGACAGCTTCATAACACTCGTGTATCATTACATGCGTTAGTTTATATATATGTCCCCTTTCGAAATGGCGATGATTCGAGTAAATTAACTCTGATTTGATTACTTCTCTCAAAATATTATATACATTAAATCAACAAAATATAAAAATTTGTTTAGAGAATAAACGCTGGTATTATGTTTAGTTAGCTAAGTGGAACTGATAAAAATATTTCTTATTATTAATATTAAAAATCTTATCGCACGGCACACCCTTTGGTAAGAAAAAGTTGTGTACTCTGCTTGTTACACCAGTGTTTTTTGTATCCAGATATATTTTTAGTTTCCTATAGCACCTTAGTTTCAAACTTGACCACTTGCATTTCATAAGTAAAAGTAACAAGAGTAAAATGGTCTTCATAAGATTTCAAGGGCAAAATGAGAATATACATTTTAAAGAACACCTAAAAAATAATTGATTTTTGAATTTTAATCAACGAAAAAAATGGCTGTTCCGAAGCATTTTCTACCTACACTATAATGACTTTTTTTCTTTGTTTGAATATAAGAAAGGGGGTTGGAGAATGATAACCAGCAATTTTATAGCTCCACCTGACGTCCTTTTATTTGGCAGATATTTCGATGCGTAAGACACACATCATCTTCAGTGCCGCGAGGATATAGTAGGTGGGCTTTGTCTATTAATATCAAATGCCTTAGGGGCGTTAAACATAGTGGTGAGGTGCCTTCTATAAGCCGATGACCGCAGAATGCTTTCGACACAGAGCGGTCATCGGCTTATAGAAGGCACCTCACCACTATGTTTAACGCCCCTAAGGCATTTGATATTAATAGACAAAGCCCACCTACTATATCCTCGCGGCCTGTGTCTGAACGTGAATATTGCAAATAAAGGACGTCAGGTGGAGCTATAAAATTGCTGGTTATCATCTCCAACCCCCTTACTCTACTCATCCTAGCCTATTATTCAATCTATGAATATAAGAAAATTACTCCAGAAGTTTGATAGCTTATTTCAGAAACTCCCTGTATATATAAATACTCGTGTATTCTTTTTTGGACACACTATAACAGGTGGTATATACTTAATTATTTGTTTTTAATAATTATACTAAAGTGTCAAAGTGTGTCCAAGAAAGAATACACGAGTATTTTTATTTTAATATAAATATACTTTCATTTTCATAATCAAACAGAACATAAACAAAATAATTTATTGATAATAATAATAATACTCTCATTCCGCCAAAGTATTTAAGCTTACCAAAAATTGGGTATTATATTCAGAAAATATTTAATAATATAATTAATAATTAGTAATTATTAAATACTTAATAATATGAAATAATAAATAGTAATAATCTACTCACATAATGCAGTTGTCCTCTTTAACTTTCGACGTTTGTGTGCTCTCAGTTTTCTAGTCCCTCTCTATACAGGTCGAATAATCGTAAATCTGTTAAAGACAGAAAAAACAATTTATTA